>CAUYQG010121820.1:0-26836 GCA_963574415.1 Tarsius wallacei | reverse complement strand
GCATATTTGTTGCAGCTCTATTCACAATAGAAAAACATGGAACCAACCATGCTGCCCATCAAAGCTGGACTGGATTTAAAAAATGTGGTACATACATACAATGTAATATTATGCAGCCATAAAGAAGGACAAACATGGACTTTGCAGCAACTTGGATAGATTTTGAGTGGATCATACTCAGCGATCTATCACAGAAACAAAGGACAGAGTACCATACGTTGTCACTCATAAGTGGACTTTGAACAATTATCATAATACTATAAGAAAGGGATTGGCAGTAGTGGGAAACTGTTGATGGGGGGTGGTGGTGGGATTGGCAGTTGAGGGAAACTACCAGGGAAGGGAGAGACACACCTCATCAACAAGGGTACCTGCATAATGAACATTTGTATACCTAACCCTGAATTGTACCCCACATCTTTAAAATAAAAAGAAAAAAGCTTTCTGATTTTATTAAAGGAAACCTGTTGAGGCTACATTCTTTATATTTATTAATTAATCAAAGACTTAGGGGTCGGTGTAAGCAAACAAAAACCTTGTCATGTATGTCAATGCATGTGAATGCAGTTGACTTTGAACATTTATATTAATCATTGCATATAAAAATCAACTCAAAATTTTTTACAAAATACTTATGTTTACATTTTATTCCCAGATATTTTAAAGAAATTGTTCAAGAGTGAAACCTAAACATGATTATTGTTTGGAAATATTCTTAGATATTCTAATGTGAAATTATACTTAAGAAAGTCTATTTCAGTTTATTAAATTAATATTCTGCCACCATTCTGAAGAAGCACAACTGAATATGTAAGGAAATATCCTAAACTTATTTATTTTATTTATTTTTTTTTTGAGTTGGAGTCTCACTCTGTCACCCAGACTGGAGTGCAGTGGCCACTCCTAGCCACCGCAGCCTCGACCTGCTGGGCTCCGGTGATCCTTCTGCCTCAGCTTTCCAAGTAGCTGGAACTACAGGTGCGCGCTACCACGCCCAGCTAAGGGAAATATCCTAAACTTACAGGAAAGAAATTGGAGTCAGCAATTGTTAGACATACAATATTGCTTTAAATTTAGGGATAATTTTCCCCATATTTTCTTTTTGTATTTGCAATCATCAAGGTATTTTGCTTCTGAATCAGCATGTAAAATTTAAATATATAGGTAAAGTAGAAATATTCTAATTTTTATTTTTCTTAAAGGTAGTTACCATTAGGAGCAATTGTATCATATAGGTAACATGCTAGATTGATAAGAATTGACACTAATAAGCTTTCAAGTTTAAAATCATTTGACACAGACGAAAAACTCAAATCTTTCTTATTGCTGTTTTATTAGTTTGCTTAAAAACTAACATTGTGATATGATAAGTTAATTTGTGCAGTCTTTAAGTAAAGACATCTTGGCATTTTTAGGGAATAATATTTTGAATTGAAAAAAATTGCCAGTGATAATCTTTTTTTGTGTTAAAATACTATTTTAATTTCCTTGAAAATTTGTCACAAATGTAAAGAGGATGGAGCTAGAATTTCACTATAAGCTGTGTATTTTGCATATTAGTTTAATGCTTATATAAAATATGTGAAGTAATTTATACTCCGTATGTTTTAATTTCCTAATGTATTAGACTAATAAACTATCTACTTCATAGGATTATTCTGAGAATTAAATAATTTAATATATGAAGAGGTATTAGAAGAATTATTAGTGTACTGTAAGCACTAAAAATTATTAAAGTTATTATGACAATGATCATGATGTTAGAGCTAGTACTGATAGTCTCCTCTCACAGATAACAGAGTCTATGAGTGCAAGTTATCCAAAGGCACCTATCTCTGAAATAATATAACCTGGTTTTGATCACAGGCCCAGCTAACTTGAAGTCTTTGTTTTTTTTCATTGTTATGGACTGGATGTGTGTTTCATAACAAAATTCATATGCTGAAGCCCTAATATCCAGTGTGACGGTATTTGGAGATAGATCCTTTGGGACGTAACTAGGGTTAAGTGAAGTGTTGAGAGTGGGACTCTCATGATGTCTCCTTTATAAAAAGAGACAGACACCAGAGAGCTTGCTATTTCTCTCTGCACTCAAAGCAACCAAGGAAAGGCCATTTGTGCACAAAGGAAGAAGATAGCCATTCCTCAGCCAGGAAGAGAGCTCTCCCCAGAATATACCAAGCCAGGACTTTGATCTTGGAATTCCAGCTTCCGGATTCTTATAAAATAAATTGTTGTTGCTTAAACCACCCACTCTGATATTTTATTCTGGCAGCCCAAGCAGACTAATACTCCATACTCCAAACTAATACCCATACTCCAAATTGCCCTTCTGTTTCATTACTTCAGCTGGTTAGCAAGTAATCCAGTGAAGCCTTGAAGGATGAACAAAGCTTTGGCATATAGATGAGGTTTCATTTGGGGTGTGGTACAGGGTGACGATAAAGGCAGAGAAAATGTGTGAGGAAAAGATTTGAGTCAAAATTATTTCAGCAGGCACAGAGTGCTTTTAATAGCTTGGGTTTGCCAAAATAAATAAACAGTTTCTCCTTATTTAATTACTAATCAGTCCTTCTGATATACCTGCTATACCTCTATCTGCCACAGGAAATATAGAAAAATGGAATATCTTTCCTTTCTTTAATAATTTTGTGTGATTATACAGCAATATAAAGAAAAATAAGTGCTATGAGTTCATGAAACAGAATTTTGCATTATGGTTAAAATGGGAGGAGAGTGTAAAAAGTAATACTTGTACTGATTCCTGAAGGAGGGAAAAATGACATAGTAATTACACAGAGAGAAATGGTGTCTTGGGTTAAAAACAAATGGAGACTGTGGAGTTTTACTTAAAAACAAAACAAAGCAAAGCAAACAAAAAACAAACAAACAAAAAGCCCTATTAATGTTCTATAAGCTATCATTAAAAATCATAATTAATGAAATAGATTCCTGTAAATCTGTCCCTTGGAAAAATGTACTTGGGCATGGTGGCACACTTTTGTAATCCCAGAACTTTGGGAGACATAAGCGAGGGGATTGTCTGAGCCCAGACGTTTGAGATCAGCCTGGACAACCTGGTGAGACCTTATTTCTACAATAAATCAAAAAATTAGTTGAGTGTGGTCATGTGCACCTGTAGTTCCAGCTACTTGGAAGGCTGAGGGGAAGGAACACCTGAGTCCAGTAGGTCAAGGTTGTAGTGGTGGTGAGCGTGCCACTGCATTCCAATCTGGGCAATAGACTCCAATTAAAAAAAAAAAGCTAGGAGAAATAGTTTTAAATTGCTATTGATATGTGACTGACTTATTTTTTAAGCCATAAAAAAATCCAGAGGTGACCTTTGAATTTCAGAACTACCCTTTCTTTAAAGTAAGGTTAACAGAGCAACCCATCTAGTGACATTAAGGGTTAAACTTAATGTTGCATTTTTCATTAAGTTTGAATATAGTAGTAGGCATTGCTCTTTTTTCTAATCATACATATTTAAATAAAATGTGACTTCTAGGTGTTAAGAAGTCTGATGAAAATCATTCAATTTAATATGTATCACACCATATTTACAATTACTTCTCTTGCTAACATTTAGTAATGATAACGTGTGCCTTACTAAACAGAATTTTTCTTGGACGTGTTATGCACTACTTATGTTAAAAAATTATGTGTATTTTGGTCTAAAAACATATGAAATATTATGTTACCTCATTTTTTTGTTTCCTCAATGTTCAGATTTTGAACAGAATTGGTCAGTGTTCGATTCCAAAAAATAAATACATAAGGATGTAGTTAAATCATTTTAAAATTTACATTTAACACAAAATCTTGAATCTTGGATAAGAAAATGTGGAAGGTAATAGAACATTTTTTATTCCATTTTATGTTATTGTTTTGTAGAGCTAGCTAGTTTCAAGTGGTATTTGTCATCTTGTGGGTTTTCAGTGTTTTTGTTTTTGCTTTTTAGTTACTTAAAAACTGACTTCACTGATTTGTATTCACTTTGCCTAGGGAAATCCTAGACCTATATTCTCCTCTTGTCTATATTGTCAATTGCCAACTAAAACCATTTCAAATGCTATTTTTATCTAGAAAGCCACAGTTAAGGATGGAGTATTAGATGATTGAAAATAAATTATTCCCTTCTTATAGATAATCATCTTGTGAAGCATTGTGATAAGAGACAATCAGGAAAAATATTATGAATATTATTTAGGAGTTTAAACTAAATAAACTGATCTTACCTTTGCCTCATTATAAAAATTTTGGTTAGTCAGTGTTAAGTTGTCTATGTCTTTTTCTGTCTCTTCTCTGTCCTCCTCTCACCCCAACACCCTTTCTGCTTGATTTTATATCACTTGCTAGCACTACTTAAAACCGTATGAGAATTTACCACCTTTTATATGCCCTTTCTTTTTTTTTTCTCTAAATTTGCAAGTGTTGGGGTTTGACAAAGTACCCATTTGTGTAAATAAATCAGTATTTGGGGGTAGATATTATCTAGGTGGTTTCCCTCCATTATTGAATTTGATTTGCATACAAGGTCTTAATAATATCTAATTAACATACTAATTGACTGGGTTAAGGTAAGTTTCTTTTTTATAGTTGATTTTATTTTATTATAGATATGTGGGGTACAAGTCAGGATTAGCTATGCAAGCAGGCTGTGTGCAGGTGACGTGTGGACCTCCAACTGACCCACACTTCCCCTGGTTTAGGACCAGGTACTCTTTGTGATGCTGTGTACCCCTCACCCCACCCCAACCTCCACTCTCACCCCCAGCAGTGTAAGGTAAGTTTATTAATAACAATTAATGAACTGCTATAGTTTGGAAACACAGTGGCAGGCAGCACTTAATCGTGAATGATTCACTCTATTACTTATTCAACAATATGTGAAAGTATGCTTCTGTTTATATTTTGCTGACAAATGATTTTGGAAACTCACTGTCTTGTGATTCTTTGACAATGTGTGTATTGTCAAGAGACTGCATTCATGCTGTTACAATGCGCGCGTTGTAAGTATTCATGGTTTTGCCTATTATTACTGTTTAGAATTTCTACTCTGACACTAACTTGTATTGAAAACGAAAAAGTGATTTTAGCACGGTTCCAGGTAAAAGATCAATATACAAGTAATATACAGGTCCTTGCATATAAAGTGTATTAAAAATGTAGCATTATTTGCAATAGCATGCTAAGTAGCAAATACTTAGACATATCTGACAAAATATATGAAATTATTTTATATTAAAAGCTACAAAATATTGCAGAGATAAATGAAGAAAGATATAAATAAATGGAGCAATGTGCCATGTTAATGAATAGAAAGACACAAATTATTTAATATGCCAATTCTACCCAAAATGATTTGCAGATTCAACTCAATCCCTATCAAAATCTCAGCAGGCATTTCTCACCTTCTTGGAAATTGACAATCAGATCCTAAAATGTATATAGAAATGCAAAAAACCTATAATAAAGAAATGTAATAAAACCTATAAAGGATCTATGTACAAAAAATAAAATTGAAGGGATTAAGTCTTCTTACTACAGGTTCTATGAGTTCTTTTCCAAAACTTTAACCAATAACTTGCACTGAATGCAAAAAATTAACTCTCAATAGATCATAGAAATACATGTAAAACCAAAACCTTTAAAATTTCAAGAACTAAACAGAGGAGCAGGTCATTTTGTGCTAGGCAAAGATTTCTTAGTTAAGACATCAAAAACATGATCCATAAAAGAAAGAAATATGTATATTGGACTTCATCAAAATTATGAAATTATACTTTTTGAAAGATACTTAAGAACATAAAAAGACCAATCATCATCTGGAAAAATATTGCAAATTATATATATTCATAAGAATCTTAATCATATATATGTATATACATGTTTGTTACTCACTGTATTTAAATTCAGTAATGATGTGTTGCTGTGAACACTGAATTAGTGTACAGTAAGTCATTGCCCCTAGGCGAAATACAGAGTTCAGTTCCTGTAAACCTATGGTCAAAATATCTTTATCAGTTGATAAATGCAAGCCTTATTTTGTATATGTTTATTTTAAAGACACCTTATTTAATATACATTTTTAACTCATTAGCACTGAACTCATGGACAACACACTATGACTTATGGCTAAACAAAGCTCATCTAACACACATATCATCTCTGTAAGACAAATCACAACCTCAATCCATTTAGGAACACTAGATAACACATGAGCAGTATGATTGGGGAACATTTTTGAATAGAAAAATCACCAAGAAAAAGCACAAAAAGTGAAAAAATGACAATATATAGACTTCAAAAAGTACACTTGTTTACAGTGTTTGAGTTGAAGCAAGAAGGCAGTTAGGATTATGGTTATGGTTATGGTTATGGTTATGGCTGTGGTTAGGGTTAGGGCAATATTGCCTTATTCTGTGTCAGCTGGAAACATGCACATTTCAGCGAACTCAAATGTTTTTCCACTCTGTTCATTAAGGACTTAATGACTGGGAAAGAGATTGATTTTGGGATTACAAATCAATTTTAGTGAGTTCCCAAATATGAACGCCAAGAATAATGAGGATCAGCTGTGCATATGCAGATTCACTGTATTTTTTTCTATAAAATTCAATAATAGTAACAATAACTTCAAAAAGCATGATAAAAATAGTAGGAAGATTGGAGGAGACACTTCACCAAAAAGGTACATGAATGACAAAAGTGTATATAAAAAGATATTTAATGCTATTAGTCATAAAGAAATGCAGACTAAAACTATAATGAAATACCAAATACATTTATCTGAACATCTAAAATTTAAAAGCCCAAAGTTTAAATTTTAAAATCCAAAGTGTTGGTGAGAATCTCGAGCATCTAGAATTCTCATATACTGCTCATGAATATGTAAAATGGTACAATAACCTTGTAATAAAGTTTGTCAGTTTTTTAAAGAGTTAAATATATATTGACTATATAGTGCATCCATTCCACAAATAGGCACTTACCCAAGAAAAATCAAAGCATATGTCTATACAAATGTACATGCGTGCTCATAACATCTTTATCTGTAATCAAAACTGGGAAGCAATACAAGTTGCCATCATCAGTGAAATGATAAACAAGTTGTGGTGTATCCATAAAATAGAATGCTACTCAGCAGTAAAAAGAAACTATTAGTACAAAAATTACACGGATATAACTCAAAATAAGTATGATGAATGGAAGAGTTGAAACAAAAAGGCTAATACAATTGTTAAAAATGCAAATTAACCTATACTGACATAAAGAGATCATTGTTTGCCTGGAGGTAAGGAGTGGCAGGGAAGGAAATGAAGGAGGGATTTTCAAGAGTCATGAGGAAACTTTGGGACTGATTAATATGTTCCTTATCTCGATTGTGGTAATGATTTCACTGCAGTACACATATGTCAAAACTTGTCAAGTTTTCACTTTAAAGGAATACAGTTCATACTGTGTCTTAATCACACCTTTTAGAATGGATAAAAATGCTAATAGCAGCTGTCTCTGGAGCTAGAAAGATGGCTAACTTTTTTTTTTTTTATAAAGATGTGGGTTACAATTCAGGGTTAGGTATACAAACGTTGACTATGCAGGTACCCTTTCTGAAGAGGTATGCCCCTCCCTCCCCTAGCAGTTTCCCTCAACTGCCAATCCCACTCCCCCTCCCCTGATAGTTTCCCACTACTGCCAATTGCTTTCTTATAGTGTTATAATTGTTCAAGGTCAGCTTATGAGTAAGAACTTACGGTTCTCTGTTCTTTGTTTCTGTGATAGATCACTGAGTATAATCGACTTTAAATCCCTCCAAGTTGTGGCAAAGTCCATATGTTTGTCCTTTTTTATGGCTGCATAACATTCCATTGTGTATATGTACCACATTTTTTTATCCAGTCCAGCTTCGATGGGCAACATGGTTGATTCCCAAAACAGTTAACTTTTATTATTAAATTTTTACTGCTGTTTTTCTGTAAGAGTTTCTTAAAATTTATATTATTTTTATGTTATAAAAATAAGTAAGATTTTAAGATAAAAGATTTATTTTTTGTCTTTTTATAAAATTCAATTAAACCTTTTAAAAAAATTCTTGATTTACAAACATTTAAAACAATACAAAATTTGTCAAAATAGTACCAGAAACAACTGCATATTTGTCACATAATTCTTCATATTTTTCCACATTTGCTTGATCTTTACCTTCCTGTCTTTCTCTCTGGCTTTGTGTGTGCATATATATAAATGTACTTAATTTATAGATTTATATCTATCTATCTATCTATCTGTCTATCTATCTATCTATACTTGTCTTCACTGAATTATCTTTTGTTTTATATTTTATTTTAAAGATGTAGGGTACATTTTGGGATTAGGTATACAAGTGGACATCGTACAGGTAAAGTTTGGGCTTCCCTTTGGTCCCCACTTTGCCTGGTTTGAGATCAGGTACCCTTATTGATGTTGTGTTTCCCCCACCCCCACCCCTGCTGTATCCTGCTACTGCCAATCCCTTTCTTATAGTATTATAGCAAATGTTCAGACTTCACTTATGAGTGAGAATATGTGGTACTCTCTTCTTTGTTTCTGTGATAGATCAGAGTATTATTGACTCTAAATCCATCCAAAAATTATTATATTCTATAGTTATTATTATTTTGCTGAATGATATGTTATTTCCAGACATTATGACACTTTATCACTGAATACTTCACATATATTCTGAAAATAAGAATATTTTTCTATACCACACTGCAAAAATTGTTGCAATCTTCTACTTATTATATTGTATATTTTCTTTTTTTCCAATTTTCCCATTGGTGTCTTTATATAATTTTTTTCTTCTGAAGATCTTTAAGAATTACAAATTGGTTTAGTCATTATGTCAATTTAGTTTCCTATAACCTAAAAGAATTTCTCACCTTGTTGGTTGTTGACGTTAATTTTTATAACATTGATGTTTTTATAAAGTCCAGGCCAGTTCTGCAACATTTTTCTCAGTATATCTTTGTTTAAAATTCCTTTCATTACTTTATTTAGATCATATATATTGGCAATAATGCTACATAAATAAACTAATGTTCTTTTTCAGTGACAATAAAACAACGACAAAAGAAATCAGAGAACCCTTAATCTCAGTTTGTCTCCTGTAGTTTAATTACTCAGTTGATTTGATGTCTGGCATACTTTTCATTGTAAATATGTTTCTTTCCATTTGCAACTAATAAGTAATCAAGATGGTGAAACATTAAGAAGACCATGTGAATAACCTATTTCCTAACAACTTTCTGTCAATGTATTTTATTATCTACTAATGACTTCTTACCAAATATGCTTTTTTGGTTTGTTGGAAAAAAGTAACAGACTATTTAAATTTTTAAAATTTGTTTATTCTTTAATTGAAGCATTGTAATTGTGCTTATTTATGGAGTATAGTGGTATTCAGTACATATTCTATGTTGTATAATGATCCAACAAAGATAGTTAATGTATCCATAACCTCATGTGTTTGTCATTTATTTTGTGGTGTGAGCCTCCAAAAGTCTGTCTTTTAAGCTATTTTGTAATATACAATATTACAAACTGTTAACCATAGTCTCCCTACTTGCAATAGGATCACCAAAATTTATTCCTTCTGTCTAATTGTAACTTTGCCGACCAACCTCTCCCCATCTTTCCTTCTCCTCTCCTCTCCCTAGTCTCTAGTAGCCACTGTTCTACTCTATGCCCCTATTATATCAGTTATTTTTTAGATTCCACACATGAGTGAGATTATATAGTATTTGTCTTTCAATTATATGTCTGGCTTATTTCACTTAGCATAATGTCCCCAGGCTCATCCATGTCACAAATGACAGAAATTTATCATTTTCGTGGTTGAAGAGTTTTCTATTGTGTATATGGACCACATTTTTACAATTCAGTTATCCATGTATTAACTCTAAGGTTGATTCCATATCTTGACTAATGTGAATAGTGCTGCAATAAACATGGAGGAGAAGGTATCTTTTTGACATACTGATTTCATCTCCGTTGTCCAGGAGTGGGATTGCTCAATCATAACAGTAGTTCTATTTTTAAATTTTTGAGTAGACTTTGTGCTATTTCCATCATGGCTATATTAATTTAATATTTTTACCAAGAGCATGTAAGTGTTCTTTTTCCAAATTATCATGAACGATTATTTCTTTTGTCTTTTAAAATAATAGCCATTCTAACTGCAGTGGGATGGTATTTAACCATGGTTTTGATTTGTATTTCTCAGATGATCAATGATGTTGAGCCTTTTAAAATATATATATATTTGGCCATTTGTATATTTTCCTTTGAGAAATGTTTATTAAGGATCCTTGTCCATTTTACTTTTTTTTTTGTTTTATGACTAAGTTTCTTACATATTCTGAAAATTAAACACTTGTCAGATGTATAGTTTGCAAATGTTTCCCCTATTCTGTAGTTTGTAATTTTGCTCTGTTCATAGTTTTCTTTGCTGTACAATGACTTTTTAGTTTGATGTGATCTCTTTTTTCTGCTTTTTTATTTTTTTGCCTTTTTGAGGTTTTTTTAAAAAAATTCATGCCCAGCCCAAGGTAATATGGAGTGTCTTCTAGTAGTTTAATAATTTCAAGTTTAATATTTAAATCTTTATTTGGTGTTGGTTTGGGTTATGGTGAAAAGAAAGTGTATAATCTCATAGTTTTGTATCTGAATATACAGTTTTCCGAGCACCATTTGTTGAAAAGACTAAATAGTGAATCTTTTTACCAATGTGTGTTCTTGGCACCTTTGTCGAAAATCAGTTGGCTGTAGGCGTGTGAATTTACTTCTAGGTTCTTTATTCAGTTTTGTTAGTCTATGTGCATACTTTTATGCTATTAGCATGCTGTTTTCTTCAGCTTTGTAGTACATTTTGAAGACAGTGGCGCTTCCTGCTTTATTCCTTTGGCTCAGTATTGCTCTATTTGGATATTTTGTGATTTTATATAATGGTAGAATTTTTAAAAATTCTGGGAACAATGTCATTGGTGTTTTGATAGGGATTGCATTAAATCTGTAGATCACTTTTGGATAGGGTGGTCATTTTTACAGTATTAATTCTTCCAAACCAAAACATGAGATATCTTTCCATTTATTTGTATCTTCTTTAATTTCTTTCAACAAACTTTTACAGATTCAATGTAAAAAATTTTCACCTTCTTAAGTTTATTTCTAAGCATCTTTTCTGTAGCTATTATAAGTGGAATTGTTTTCTTGATTTCTTTTTCAGATTGTTCAATATTAGCAAAGAGAAACACTACTGATTTTTTACATGTTGATTTTATATCCTGCAATATTACTGAATTTGTTTTTAACTTCTAACAGTTTTTTGGTGACACATAACATATATATAATTTTCTATATATAATATCATGTTATCTACAAACAGGAACAATTTGACTTCCTCCTTTTAAATTTAGAGGACTTTAATTTTTTTCTCTTCCCTAATTGCTTTTGCTATGGCTTCTAGTACTATGTTGAATAGAGATGGTAAAAGTGAGCATTCTTTTATTTCAAGTCTTAGAGAAAAAGCTTTCAACTTTTCCCTATTCAGTGTAATGCCAACTTTGAGTTTTTCATATATGGACTTTATTGTATTGAGAGTCTAAACTTAATTTATTAAGAGTTCTTGCTATGAAAGGATATTGAATTTTACCAAATGTGTTTTCTGCATCTATCAAAATTACTGTATTATTTTTGTCTTTTTTCTGTTAATGTGGTGTATCACATATGTTGATTTGCATATGTTAAATCATCCTTGCATTCCTGGAATGAATCTCACTTGATTACAGTGAATCATCTTTTTAATGTGCTGTT
The DNA here is from genome assembly GCA_963574415.1 of Tarsius wallacei. Classification (NCBI taxonomy): domain Eukaryota; kingdom Metazoa; phylum Chordata; class Mammalia; order Primates; family Tarsiidae; genus Tarsius; species Tarsius wallacei. The sequence goes on along the minus strand of CAUYQG010121820.1, from coordinate 14,980 downwards.
GGATTTTGTTTGCTGGTAACTTATTGAGAATTTTTGCATCTATGTTAATTAGTGATATTGGCCTGTAGTTTTCTTTCTTGCTATGTTTTGTCTACTTTTGGAATCAGGGTAATGTTGGCCTTGTAAAATGAGTTTAGAAGTGTTCACTCCAGTTCAATTTTCTGGAATAGTTTGAGAAGAATTTTTTTTTGTGTGTGTATACATATTTAATGTTTGATAGAATTCAGCAGTAAAACCATCAAAGCCTAGATTTTCTTTAATAAAACTTGGTATTATTTCTTTGATAAAACTTGGTATTATTTCTTTGATAAAACTCAGTCTGTTCAACTGCCTCTTGTTATTAGTCAGTTTAAATTTTGTATTTCTTCAAATTGTAATCTTGGTAGGTTGTATGCATCCAATAATTTTTTTTCTTTTTTAAATCTTTTATTTTAAAGATGTGGGGTACAATTCATAGTTAGTTATATAAATGTTCATTGTGTAGGTACCCTTGTTGATGAGGTGTGCTTCTTCTCCCCCAGGAGTTTCCCACTACTGCCAATCCTTTTCTTGAAGCATTGCAATAATTGTTAAAGGTCTGCTTATGAGTGAGAACATGTGATACTCAGTTCTTTGTTTCTGTGATAGATCACTCAATATTATAGACTCTAAATCCATCCATTCTCCTCAGACCTGGAAACAACAATATAGGAATTCATATGGAAGCATAAACGACCATGAATAGCCAAAACAATCCTCAGTTAAAAAAAAAAAAAAGCATCCAGAATTTATCGATTTTTATATGTCGTCAACTTTATTGGGTATAGTTGTATATAATAACCTTTCATGTTTTATAATATCAGTAGTGATGTCTCCTTTTTCATCTCTGACTTTATGAGTCTACTTTCATTGCCTTAGTCTACTTAAAGTTTTGTTAGTTTTCTTTACCTTTATAAACAAACCAACTTTTCATTTTGCTGACTTTTTGAAAAAATTTTTAGTCTCTGTTTTATTTATTTTTGCTCTTAGATTTACTATTTTTTTTTGTTTAAACCATGTTTAGGTTTAGTTTGTTCTTGTTTTTATGGTTGTATTAGATTGTTTATTAAAATTCTTTTTTGTTGTAGGCATTTATTACTATAACTTTCTCTCTTAGGACTTTTTTCTGTCTCCTGCAGGTTTTGGTTTAATATGCTTTTATTCTCACTTGTCTCAAGGTAATTTTTACTTTCCCTTTCTCATTGACCCATTGCTGATTAAGGTTCAATGTTTAAAATTTCCATGAATTAGTAAAGTTTCTAAAGTTTTTATTGTTATTTCTGGTCTTATGTCATTGCAGTCCCAATATATACTTGATATGACCACTATCTTCTAAATTTGTTATGACTTTTTACATGGACTAAGATATGGTTTATCCTATAGTATGTTCCATGTACAGCTGAGAAGAATGTGTGTTCTGAGGTGTTGCACATAAATGTCTTTTAGATTCATTTGGTCTATGGTGCAGTTAAATGTAATGTTTCATTGATTTTTTTTGGAATAGGTGATCTGCTTATCACTGAAAATGGAATGTTGAAGTTCCTTTTTATTATTTTATTGTAGTCTATCTCTAACTTTATGTGTAATCATATTTACTTTTCATATCTGGGTTTCCTGTTGTTTAATGCATATATATTTGCAATTATTATATCTTCTTGTTAAATTGAACCCTTATCATTATATAATAATTTTCTTTGTTTTTACAGTTTTTGACTTAATGTGTATTTTATCTGATAAAAGTAAGGTTTTCCTTTCCATTCTAATTGCATGGAATGTCTTTTTTCCATGACTACTTTTAGTACATGGTTTTGCTTTTTTTTTTTTTTAAATGCAGTTAGCCACTTTATGTCTTTTAATTGGATAATTAAATCTATTCACATTTAAGGCTATTATTGTTATATAAAAACATACTCCCACTATTTTGTTGTTTTCAGGATGTTTTATAGATCCTTTGCTACTTTCTGCCTTTCTTGTGGTTCACCCTTCCGGATCTTTTAGTGCTAAGTTTGTTTTCTTTCTCGTTTTGTATCTGTTGCAATTTCTTTCTTTTTGGTTAACTAGTTGCTAACATAATGCATCTTATAATCATAATAAACAATTTTAAGCTGATAGCATCTTAGCTTTGGTCACATAAATATACTCCAGAGTTTTTCCTCCACTCTAACAATTTATTATTATTATTTTTGCCAAAATTTACTTCCTAAATATATGTTCTTCAGCTACTAATTGTGGCTGTTGTTTTTGATCATTTTGACTTTGTATCCTCAAACTAATGATTAAGAGATTTACATGGCACCATTATAGCATTGGGTTATTTTTTAGTATGAATATACATTTATCTAAACTAATAAATTTTATCCTTTCATGTTTTCCTGCTAATAATTATCATCCTTTCATTTTAAGTTGTAGCATTCCCTTAACAATTTCCTGTGAGACAGGTGTATTTCCTTAGCTTTGCTTGTCTGGAAAGACTTTTATTTCTCTTTTATTTCTGAAGAATAGCTAAGCTGGATGTAATATTTTTGGCTGACAGTTTTTTGTTTTTGTTTGCATTTTTAATATATCATACTATTCTCTTCTGGCCTGCAAGATTTCTGCTGAGAAATCTGCTGATAATCTAATAAGGATTTCCTTTTATATTACTCAATGCTTTTCTCTTGCAGCTTTTGCAATAATGTTCCCTTTAGAGGATCTTTCTGTACTGGATCTAATTGAGGTGCTTTGAGATTCCCGAATTTACATGTTCATGTCTCTTCCACTTCTTGGAAAGACTGCAGCCATTATTTTGTTAAATGAATTTTCTCTTCCTTTCTCTATCTCCTTCTGGCAATTCTTTCTCTAGAATTCCTGAAATGTAAAAATACAAAAATTTGTCTGCTTAATGAAGTCCCATAGACCTCAAAGGCATTATTTATTTTTTTGTTTCTTCTTATTTCTTTTTTCAACTGACTGGATTATTTCAAAAGACCTGTATCAATTTCAGAAACTCTTACTTTTGCTTCATCCATTCCATTGTTGAAACTATCAATATTTTAAAATTTCATTCAATGGATTCTTTTGCTCCATTGTTTCTGTATTTTTTTTTTTTATTTCTTTTTTTTTTTGAGTTGGCGTCTCACTCCGTCATCCAGACTGTAGTGCAGTGGCCGCTTCCGGCCACCGCAGCCTCGACCTGCTGGGCTCGGGCGATCCTTCCGCCTCAGCCTTCCAAGTAGCTGGAACTACAGGTGCACGCTACCACGCCGGGCTGATTTTTTTGATTTATTGTAGAGATGAGGTTTCGCCTGCCCAGGCGGGTCTCGAACCCGCGGGCTCAGGCAAGCCACTCACCTCAGCCTCCCAAGGCGCGGCATTACAGGCTGAGCCACCGAGCCCGGCTTCTGTATTTTTTTTATTGATGTTGCTGTTGTTTGTTTGTTAGTTTTTTAAACAAACTCTTTGTTGAAATTCTAATCCAGGTCATAAATTGTTTTCTTGATTGCTTTTAATTTTTTGTCTGTGTTCTCTTGTATCTTTCTGATTTTCCTTAAGATAATTATTTTGAATTCCTTTTTGGGCATTTCATAAATATTCTTTTCTTTGTGATATGTTGCTGGAGACTAATTATGTTCTTTTGGTAGTGTCATGCTTCCTTGCTTTGCTCAGATGTTTTGAGTCCTTATGTTGATATCTGTGAGTCTAGTGGGATAGTTACTTTTTCCAATTTTATGGAGTATTTCATAGGGAGATACGTTTTCCTATGGATGGGTCCTAGGGTGTCAGATGAGTAGACTGCATTGGATTTTGTTCTGAATATACTCAGTACTATGATCTCCATGCAGTTTCCTAGCATCTGTAAGCCTCATGAGCAATACCTGCAATTGTGTCTATGGCCCAGGTAATAGGAGTTTTTTTTATGGCAGTGGTGTAGTTTTTATGAGGGTGAGGATCCAGGCTGGTTGTTGGACTGGGCACATGCACGTGTGGAGGGTTGACAAGTTGTCTCGTAGAATCTTTGGGAAGGCAATGGATGCCACTGGTTTGGCTGTCAGGACAGGCTTGGGTGCCTGCGAGTGTGGCTAGCCAGATGGCTGTCTATTCAGAGAGGTGGGGCCAATACCAAACTGGCTGTCAAATCAGGTGCAACCATTCAAGGGCACGGCAGGGCTGCAAGGTTTCACAGTTGTGTGTCTGCAGAGTCAATGCTATTGCAGATTCGACTGTCAAGTGGACAAAGACATGTGTGGCTTTAGCAGGTTGGCCCACTGTATGGTGCAAGTACACCATGGCCAAGGCAACCAGCTGGCTGTTTGGTAGCTTTCCCACTGTGCACTTCTGCTTTTTCCCTGGGGCAGTGTTGTGCTACGTAGGTTTGGATACTGGAGCTTCAGTTGTTCTGTCTGGCCTAGGCTCTGGACAGCCAGGTTTGTAGTATCGCATGCATCCATGTAAATGCAGTAGAATGATGGCAGGGCTTCAAGAATAGAGTATGTTGTTATTGACACACAGGGCAGTGTGCACTGTAGTAGTGGGTCCATTTTCAAGATGGCAACCTGCTTAGGTTTCAGGGTTGGAGGATGATTAAGATGGACTCTCCAAAGAAGTTCAGCTATGTGAATTTCTGCCTACTCTTCAAACTGAATTTGTGGCTTGTGGGGAATAGGGAACTCTTCTGTAGCAAAAATTGCAGTGTTTGTTGAGGCAATAGTGGTCACTGAAAAATATTCTGCCTATCTTTTTCCAGAAGCCCTCTGGACTTCACGCCAAACCTGGTGGTGAAGTCGGTATGACAGGTTTAGGATGCCACCCTCCTCTCTCTATGTGCTTTCCTGGGTTTCCATACTCGACAGAGATTTTGCCTTTTTCCTGATACTCTCCAGGGTGCTTCTCCAGTCAAGGTACTCAAAATATAGCGGGTATCTTACAGCTATTCCTCAGTTGCAGCGGTATAAATTAAATGATCAAATCTGAGTTTGTGAAAAAAGAAACAAAAATGACTCTGCTTGTCAAGCACTAAAGGAGATCTTTTGAGATAAATCTATCAGTCTTACATGCTAATGCAGGCAGATAGTTTTATTTCTTAAGATTTTGCTAATGGGAAAACCTTTTGCAACCCATGGCTTTGTGTGAGGATATCACTTTAATTTCTCATCTTGCTTGGGTTCACATACTATTCTATGTCTAAAGAGTAATTGTTCAAATAAAAACCTCAAGGTCTTAGCAAACTATGGCCCATGAACTAATCTCAGGCTGTAGATTATTTTTGCAAGTAATGTTTTATTGGAACTCAGCCATCCCCGTTCATTGATGTATCTATCACTACTTTTTTGTTATCACAGAAATGAGTTCTGGTGACAAATACAGCTAGCTAGATAGCCGAAGTACTTACTATTTGCTCACTTTCAAAAATTTTACCAATCCCATTTTAGGTCGCAGTGATCAGCAAATACCTATGAGCAAGTGTACTTTCTGGGCACTTTTATTCTTTAGATCAGGTTTCTCTTTATCACAGAATTATTTTTCTTTTACATATTTTCGTGTTTACCAGTTCCATTTATTTGGTTCTTTGATGGGAAATTTTCTTAGTTTTGGTTATCTGAAAATATCTTTTTTCTACTTTTGTCCTTATAGTTTTGTGAGCTATAGAATTCGATTTGGCTATTGTTTTCTTCCAGTACTTTGAAAATATACTTTTCTTATCATCCAGCTTCCATTATTTGTATAGGGTGTTATCCTGGGTTTCCATACTCCACAGAATTTGCCTTTGATATCTTCTTTGGTTTATTTTGCATTTGGTTAGTGGTGTCTTTCAATCTGTGATTTTATAACAATAACTAATTTTTATAAATTTAAAGTAAATATTTAGCCAATATTTCTACATGTATTAGTCTGTTCAATTTTTTTCTTCTTTCCTAGAAAATTGCACATATTTTTGTTTCCTAGTTTTCTTTTCAACTATATCTAATTCATTGCAAAACACATTTGAGTTTTTTAAAATTTCAATTGCTATGTTTTTCAATTTCAGATGTTTGATTTAAATGTCATTTATATTTCTTTGCCAAAATTCTTATTGTAAATAACTTCTTTGATTGTATTTTAAAAAGTTACTGTAAAGTCCATTTCTGATGGCTTCTTTTTCTGGATCTCTTGTCCATATTTTTTCCAATATCTCTTTTTAGTTTTCAATTATATTTTCTTGTTTCTTTATGGCCCTGGTCACTTTTATTTACTGATTATCTCATACAAAACATGTTAAGAAATGTGTAGCCAGTATGATGTATCTTTCCCTAGAGAGGTTTTGTGTTTGTTTTTGGCAGGCAGTTAGGGTTTCAGCAATATTGGATAACATTAATGAATTATAATTCAGATAATTTAAAACTGGCCTTCAATCTGCTTGTCAGATTATCCATTTTTGGTTAGTCATTATTTCTAGGCCAAATCAAACTTTGGGTAGGCTGTCTGAACACCACATCCTTGGTGCTTCTTAACACCAATTTTGTTTTCCACTAGCACTGCAAGGCTAACAATTTATGTGCAGCTTCTCAGGTTCTTAGCCACCTTTCTGGAATCTACACATATTCCTAGGAACAAATTAGTCCCCAAAGCCAAGATCAGCTCCCTGAGTTTAGATTTTCTCCTTGTTATTGGGGCAATATTTTCTCAATGACTTAGTTCCTCTGTGGCTGTGGATTTTCTAAATATCTAATTGATATGCATTGCTCATTCTGACAATTATAGAAATATATGTCGAACTGTTTAATAGATATTAGGATGTGCCAGTTAGATTCCTTTTTTAGGAATAAAGCATTAATCCCAGAGGTGCTGGATGATCGTGGCTCAAAACTGATTTTTCATCTGAAAACAACTCTCAGCTATGGCAGCTGCCTTGCCTAGAAGTACTACTCATTTCTTGGGACAGCCCAAATCAAATGACCAATTGATGTTAGGATATAAATCCTTAGCCACTGTGCTTCTATTCAGGACTTCTGTGATGGGTCTTTTCAGCTCCAGGCTGGAGAGATTCAAAAGGAACATCTGTTGAAATTGCCCATTAGTTCAACTTCTTCCTCTGTTCAATTCAGCTTCCTTAATTTCCTTATAAGTGTTTCAGAGAGTACCCCCCAATTAATCTGCATGTAAATTTCAGAGTTCTGTTAATTTCCTAGGAAACCAAATTTATGAGAGTCTGTTTATTTTGTTTTTACTACAATCATTATGTAATTTCTTTTTGTTACATTCAAGTCATTTTGTGGGAGAGAAAGTTAATGTTGGAAGAACCAGGACATCTGAAGGAATTAATAAACATTTGCTATGGCAGTGGCTGTTAAGATATATTATCATCTTTTGCTTGAGGTGGTATATCTTTGCTTGTCATTTTATATTCACTTTTGAGTTAAGATAAACAGGATATGTTTAACCATTTTTTAAAAAATGGAATGATTTGAAATTTATTTTTATTTATTTTAATTTTTCCGAGTCAGTGTCTCTACCACCAAGGCTGGAGTGCAGTGGCACAATCATGGCTTACCTCAGCCTTCATCTTCTGGGCTCAGGTGATCCTTCCACCTCAGTCTCCCGAGTACTACAGGGGCATGCCACCATGCCGGGCTAATTTTTGGATTTTTCTTTTTGTAGAAATGAGGTCTCTTTTTGTTGGCTAGGCTGATCTCAATCTCCTGGGCTCAAACTCCTGTACTCGAGCAATCCTCCTGCCTTGGCCTCTCAAAGTGAACCATCGTGCCTAGCTATAATTTATTTTTATTCAACAGACATTAATAAACTACTGCCAAACTGAGTCCCCGAAACAGTCTTTTTTCTAGAGTTCTTCTTCTTTCTTCTTGCAATATTAGCACATCTTCGACTTCCTTCCTTCCTTTCTTCCTCGTTCTTTTCTTTTCTTTATATTATTTTTTCTTCCTTTTTTTATTTTTTATTTTTTGGTACAGTCAATATCCCTTTGCAAGCCACTCTGGTGGGAAACATGCTTCAGAAATTCTTCCTTGGCTTGTCCACATCACTAAAGCTCACTGTTCTAAGCAATCCAAGTCACACCTTCAAGTAATGTCTAGAGGCATTCAGTCTGAGTTATAGCAGGCTTAGACAGTGGGTGAGCTGAGACATTTGATATGTTTTCCTTTTCTTAAGTATGTTCTTCCGCTCAAATGATGGTTAAAGTAATTAAATGTAGTGCCTTCCAGGTTTGTGGCTTCCAAATTATCCAAGTCTGTCCTCTGGGTAAATTCTACAAAGATCTGCATATGTTCTTGGTATACTTTCTTGATCTGAAATTAGGTATACTGTATTTGGCACTGCTGTTATTCATAGATTGCAGTGTAGGGTTAAGATTATCTTTTAGTTTTATTTAAAATGTTTCTTGTCTATTTTTCTTTTTTTGTTTTTAGTTGACACAAATTAAGGGAATAAAGACATCTTTCCTCAGACATTTCTATGTAGAAGTCTCCAAGTTTTCAAAAATCAATTTATTAATGAAGGAACAAACATATAGTATATTTTTTAATGTATTTATTTGAAGTAGGGAGAAACATGTTGTTTTAGTATTTAGATTTATTGTTTGTTTTACTTTACTAATTTATAACTTCCCTTTCATCATAATAGATATAGTGTTTTAGCTTCAGAATGAAACTTAGATTGCCTTTTTTAGATTTTGAATTTAGAAGTGAATAGGCATCTGTGTAACATATTGATATCAATGACTTAAGTGTGAGTTTTTGAGTTTTTTTTTTTAAACATTCATTCAACTTTTTAAAGATGCTAAGTCCAGCATAAATTCCTTCTTTAAGACTTCAAATCAAAGTTATTTTATTTATTATGACCTGTTTTTTAAAAAATTATATTAGGAATCATATTTAAAATACTCTTTGGATAAATTATGCTCAAATTTATTTTCAGAGAGTTATGCAAGTTGTTTTGATGTTCCAAATTCTTGACATAATTATATCATAATTTCAGGTAATGGTTTATATAATCATTGGTATTCGTACAAGTAAAACACATATAATTCATTCATATTTGTGTGTGAAAATTTTGTATCACTGCTCATATTAAACTAGCCATTAGCTAAACGGATCATCTACTAGGTCTGCTTTGAAGAGTTTTACCTGGCTTCTAGCACATTCGGCTAAAAGCATAGCCCCCTTAAGCAATGAAAGTGACATTGCCCTGCTGCTTACCTCTCAAGTATACTGTTAAAACAATGATCTCTCTTTTACTTTACTTTTTGTCTTTCTTATTTACCTTCTGTACCAAGCAGATGGAGTATATGCTTTTTTGTGTTCATACATTTGGTCTCGTACCTAACTAGCACTCTATCTACAGTGAGCATGATGTAGAACGGTTGGTGGTGAAAAGAGTCAGCATACCAACTAAGAGCCTTCAGACCTGCAATTTGGCAATTCAATTTTTTACAGTTTCTAAACCTCGCTTCCATAGTTTCTAATACTGGGAGATCAGATAATTTTTAATATCCATCATGGCTCTCTTGCCTACACTTTTACTGCAATTTTTATGACATATTTTTATTGGTTAGTTACATAAAGGCAACTGAAGATTCCTTAAGACTTAGTGAATCAGGAACAGAGAGGTGAATAGAAAATAACTTTCCTGCTGTATTCCTGCAGTGTTGTTTATGCTCCTATTTCTCACCCTATAGTTTATATATAAATGATCTTCATTACATAAAATTTCATATGCAGAGACCATCTGGTCTGTATAAATGCTGTTTCTGCTTTACCAAATATTGGTAAATTAAGCAGCTTTGTGCTGCCAAATACTTAGGGCTCTTTTGCATGGCTTCATACCAATTTCAAAATAAGTATTGAATGTAATTATTTAGGGATAAAAGAGTAATAGTAAATAAAGCCATATGCTCACCAGTAAAATATTTTGTTTGAATAACTCTTAGTAGCATATTTTATTGGTCCACTTGCACGCTGGACAAGTCTCATTTTCATTGGATTTCTGAAACTATAATTTTTTGACAGTGAGCCCATCTGTATTAATGATCCAGGCTGAATTGAGCTTGATTAATATCTGAAATTAATTCTGTCTAGATAGCAGATGGCCAAGTTGGTACTTTTGTTTGTCTCACTCAAGAGAGAAATATTTTTTTCCAGTGAAAATGAGTAGATTAATCATGATGACTACACTTCTTCAGGTTCACAAACAACCATTGAATAGAGAAGGAACATGCCCTTACCTGATGACTGTGCTCTAGCTACAGTCTTTTTGTTTTCCTCTCAGTAGTATAACTTTCTTTAGATTTCAGCCTTTTATTTCTACCTCTTTTACAAGTCTAGTTTCTTAACTCAAGTGTGATAGCGAGTTCTTTATCATCTGGAATTATGCTATGAATGTGTTAATATCCTGTGTTTCGGGGAAAACAGTGAAGAGTCAACTGGCTTATTGCCTAGAGCAGAAGATTCGTAAAATGGGTAACAGGTGGTGAGATGAGGACAGCTCAGGGGAGTTTTTGAAACTAAGCTAAGGACTCTCAATATTTCCTAACGTTGGAAACAATAACTCTTCAAAAAATGTTCTCAGCAGGACAGTAGGAGAGATGAGTTGGAAGTAGGGATGGAGAGTCTGGTGACAGGGCTCTGAGTGAAAAGACATTTGTATTAAGTCAGGTGGGGCACGGTCAGGATATCTGTTTGGCAGGTGACTGTGGAAAAGAAAGGAAAGGAGCAGAGAAGAACTTACTTGAAAGAAGGATTCATGACATATAATATGGGTGATTAGGGTTTCTGCTGCCATCTTGGTTCCTCCGATTTTCACACCCCCAATAAAGATAAAGATTTTGATAGGCCGTGTGCAGTGGCTTACACCTGTAACTTTGGCACTTTGGGAAGCCAGGAGGCCAAGGCGGGGATAATTCCTTGAGCCTAGTAGTTGGAGACCAGCATAGGCAACATAGCAAGATCTCTTCTCTACAAAAAATTAAATTAAATTTAAAAATACCAGGCATGATGGTGCACATCTGTAGTCCCTGCTACTTGGGAGGTAAAAGGATTGACTGAGCCCTACACTCAGAATGATACCCTGACCCAAAAAAAAAAAAAAAAAAAAAAAATTCTGACCTCCACAAGTTCCTGCAGACACTTTGACAATGAAAGTTAAAAGTTAAGGGGCAATAATTTTTCTTCCAATTCCGGATAAAAATATGCAAGTGGGAGCTAAGAGATAGAATTTTTTTTCTTTCAAGATCCACTAGAGAATGTGTTTGTACAAGGGGAAAGTAACACAAGTCAATTACTGAAACTCTCCAACTAGAAGCGATGCACATTTAATATTTACAAAATAATAGTCCCAGCTACTTGGAAGGCTGAGGCGGAAGGATCGCCGGAGCCCAGCAGGTCGAGGCTGCGGTGGCCGGGAGCTGCCAATGCATTCCAGTCTGGGCGACAGAGTGAGACTCCAACTCAAAATAATAATAATAATGTCTTTCTATGTCCTTTCATATAAGGATTTTCATAAGATTTTCAAATCTATCAAAAATAAAATAAGACACAATATGGCAATGAGGAACAATGCTTGCATATATGGTGAAAAATTGCAGAATATCTTTTGCCCCTCCTCCTGCTTCTTCAATTTGATGAGATACCGTGACATAGGGAACGGGGTCTACTTCACCCAGCAGTGACTCCTGATGTGCAGCAGACACTATGAATCATAGGGTGAACATTGACCAGCGAGAAAAAGGAGATAGGAAAGAGATTTTCCTCCTTTCAGTGGACCGGACTTTCTGTAAAGCTTGTCTGAGGCTGTATCTTGCAAACTAAATAACAGGCTAATCATTTTGTGAAGTTTTGTATTTATTTCTGCTTTGTCCCTGCCTCAGTTTCCCCTCACTTTCACTATCTTAAAACTGTATCTTCCTACAACAGTATCCCTCAAGCTTTAGTGAACCTGAAAAAAAGTGAAGAGCTTTATAAAACATCCATATTGGTGCCTATCCCTATTCATTCTGATTTGGTTTTGCATTGGAACCCAAGATCTTGAAATTTTAACACATGTCAAGGTAATTTTTAGATGTCTGATGGGCAGACCACAACTGAAGTGCTACAGACTACGGCATTAGCACTAAGCTTCTCCTCAAGCTCTGTTTTCAAGTTCCCTAACTAAGGCAGCATTAGGAACAGAAATATTAAATTGGCATTGCAATTACTAAACTTTTTACCTATGGCTAACTGTGGTGATTTAGAAGTGAAAGTTAATTTATTAGAAGTATGGTAACAATTGAATGGATAGAGGTAAGAAAGACAATAATTTTGATTGTAAAGTAGGTTGGTTCTTTTAATTGATTAATTGTTTTTAATTTTAAAGATGTGGGGTACAATTCAGGATTAGGTATACAAATATTCATTATGCAGGTACCCTTGTTGATGGGCTGTGCTCCTCCCTCCCCTGGCAGTTTCCCACTACTGCCAATCCCCTTCTTACATTATTATAATTGTTCAAAGTCTACTTATGAGTGAGAACATATGGTATTATGTTATTTGTTTCTGTGATAGATCACTAAGTATGATCCACTCTAAATCCATCCAATTTGCTGCAAAGTTCATATGTTTGTACTTCTTTATGATTGCATAATATTCCATTGTGTATATGTACCACATGTTTTTATCCAGTCCAGCTTCGATGGGCAGCAAGTTTGGTCCCATGTTTTTGCTGTTGTGAATAGTGCTGCAATAAACATGCATGTGCAGGTATCTTTTTGGTAGAATGATTTGAGTTCCCCGGGGTATATTCCCAATTGGGGGATTGCTGGGTCATATAGAAGGTCAATTTCCAGTTCTTTCAGAAATCGCCACACTGTTTTCCAAAGAGGTTGCACTAGTTTGCATTCACACCAGCAGTGTAGAAGTGTTCTTTTTTCTCTGCATCCTCGCCAGGATCTGTTGTTGTTTGTTTTATTAATGATGGCCAGTCTTACTGGGGTTAGGTGATATCTCAATATGGTTTTGATTTGCATTTTTCTGATGATGAGTGAGGCTGAGCACTCTTTCATGTGTCTGTTGGCTGCCTGTATGTCTTCTTTTGAGAAGTATCTATTTATGTCTTTTGCCCACTTTTTAATGAGGCTGTTTGCTTTTTCCTTTTGTCACATTTGAGTTCCTTGTAGATCCTAGATGTTAGGCCTTTGTCAAATATACAGTTGGCAAATATTTTTTCCCATTCTGTGGTAATTGATTAATCAACTTTAATTTTTAATGCACAATTATGCATATTTATAGGATACAATGTGATATTTTGATACATGTACATATTGTATAATGATAAAAATCATGGTACTTAGCATATCCATCGCCTTAAACATTTATTACTTTGTTGTGAGAACATTCAAAGTTCTTTCTTTTAGTTATTTGAAATATACAGTGCATTATTGTTAGCTATAGTCACTTTACTGTGCATTAAAGTACCAGAACTTATTTCTCCTACCCAATTGTAACTTTGTATTTTTTACCAACCTCTCCCCATTTCCTCCTTCCTCTATTCTCTTCAGTCTCTAGTAACCACCATTCTAATCTCAACTTTCATGAGATCAATTTCTTTACATTTCCACGTATGCAACAGAACATATGCGGTATCGTCTTTCTGTGTCTGGCTTATTTCACTTAGCATAATGTCCTCTAGACTCATCCATGTCGTGACAAGTGATAAAAATTCATCCTTTTTATGAATCTATATTATTCCTTTGTGTGTATCTACCCTCTTCTTTAACCAATCATCCATTAGTGGGCATTTACACTGATTCCATATCTTGGCTATTGTGAATAGTCCTGCATACTGATTTAGTTTTGGGGGTAGATACCCAAAAGTGGGATTGCAGTTTCATGTGATAGATCAATTTTTAATTTTTTGAGGAAACTCTAAGCTGTTTTCCATAGTGGCTGTGCTAACTTACATTCCCAAAAATGTATCTGAGAGTTATTTTTCTCTCCACATCCTCTCCAGTATTTGCTATGTGGTGTTTTTTTGTTGTTGTTGTTTGTTTTTTGATAGCTGTTATTCTAACTGGAGTGAGGTGACATTTCATTGTGGTTTTGATATACATTTCTCTGGTGGTTAGTAATGTTGAGCATTTTTTCATATACCCATTAGCCATTTGTATGTCTTTGTAGAAAGATATGATTAAGTCTTTTGCCCATTTTATAATCAGAGTGTTTGCTGTTTTTATTATTATTTTGCTATCAAGTTTTTTATAAATTCTGGCTATTAACCCCTTGTTAGATGTATGCTTTGCAATTATTTTCTCCTATCTCTATGTTGTCTTCTTACTTTGTTGATTATTTTATTTGCTGTGCAGAAGCTTCTTCATTTGATGTAATCCTATTTGTTTATTTTGGGGTTTTTTGGTTTGTGTTTTTGAAACCTTGTCTAAAAAAAAACTCCTTGCCCAAACTGATGTCATATAACATTTTCTCTGTTTTCTTCTAGTAGTTTCATAATTTTGTGTCTTACATTTAAGACCTTAATTCTGTTTTGTGTCTATTTTTGTATGTGCTGAGAGATGAGATTCTAGTTTCATTCTTTTGCATGTGAATATACAGCTTTACTCAAACCATTTATTAAAGAGACTTCTCTTTCCTCACTGTGTGTTCTTGGCACTTTTGTTGTAGGTTGGTTGGCTGTAATGCATGGATTTATTTCTGGGCTCTCTATTTTGCTCATTGGTCTGTCTGTATATTTTTATGTCAGTATGATGTTGTTTTGGTTACTACAGGTTTGTAGTATATATATACTTTTTTTTTTTTTAGAGTTGGAGTTGGAGTCTCACTCTGTCGCCCAGACTGGAGTGCAGTGGCCGCTCCTGGCCACCGCAGCCTCGACCTGCTGGGCTCCGGCGATCCTTTCGCCTCAGCCTTCCAAGTAGCTGGAACTACAGGCGCGTGCTACCACGCCCGGCTGATTTTTTGATTTATTGTAGAGATGAGGTCTCGCTTGCCCAGGCGGGTCTCGAACC
>CAUYQG010121816.1:0-31530 GCA_963574415.1 Tarsius wallacei | reverse complement strand
AGACCACGTTTCTACAATAAATAAAAAATTAACTGGGCGTGGTGGCACACACCTGTGGTTCCAGCTACTTGGAAGGCTGAGGTGGAAGGATTGCCTGAGTCCAGCAGGTCGAGGCTGTGGTGGCCATAAGTGTGCCACTGCACTCCAGCCTGGATGACAGAGTGAGACTCCAACTTGGAAAAAAAAAAAAAAAAGAAGTCTGACATGGTCTTTGGATAACTGACAGAGTGTGACACCAATACACCAAGGACTTCATGTACTTTAAAAAAGAATAAAATGCTAATTTTTTGGGAAAAAAAAACAAAACTGCTTGGAACAAAAGCCAAGGGAGCACTTCCCAAGCCAGTTTGGAAGTGTGTCCCCAACAGCTGTCCTCAACCTTGGCCCTAATAAACTCTCTATGTTGATTTTGTCACCACTGCTTCCTCTAGGTCAACACCAAAGTGTTTGACAGCCAAGTCTGGGGGAAGGGAAGGAGCGACCTCTGAGCACCTACCATTCTGAGCCAGGCACAGTCCTGGATGGCTTGCTCCTGAAGGCTGACCTCCTGGGAATCTTTTAAGTCCTCCAACCTCCAGCAGGAAGCTTGTGGCATGGGGTGGTTGGGGGTTGAGGGGGAAGAAACTGGATTGTGCAAGGGGCCTTATGAATAAGTCTGCTTTATGGAGACAGGCTGGGGGACAAGGAAACATGGAGTGGTAAGAGGATCTTCACACCTGTAATCCCAGCACTTTGGGAGGCCAAGGTAGGAGCATCACTTGATCCAGAAGTTCAAGACCAGCCTAGGCAACATAGCGAGACCTCATCTCTACAAAAAAATTTTAAAAAATAGCTGAGAGTGATGGCGTGTGCCTGTAGTCCCAGCTACTCAGGAGGCTGGGACAGAAGGATCGCTTGAGCCCAGGAAGCAGGACATTGAGGCTGCTGTGAGCTGTGAGCATGCCACTGAACTCCAGCCTAGACGACAGCGTGAGACCCTGACTCAAAAAAAAAAAAGAGGATCTTTCAGGCCAGGGAAGGAGGGAGGTGACCTGTGGAAGATGAGTGGGTGGCCTTGTGAGTTTCCACTGGCTCGGACAGAATGTGTCACCAGTAAGCTGTGGTCTCTCCACCAGCCTCCCTCTGGCCCCCTGTGGATTCCAAGGGGACAAAGGGCCTCCCAGGAAAAGGCCGGGACACCATCTTTGCAGTACCCTGGAGTCTTAGGCAGGGCTCCAATCTACAGGTTGCCCAAGTTCCCTCACCTGTTTGGGGCTTGGAATGGGAAGATTTGGGAGGAGGAAAGCCGGGGCTCCCTGCGGTGCTTGCTGGTGAGGAAAACTTAGGTTTCGGCACTGACACTGAGATACCAAAACTAAGGACTTTTGGCCAGGCCAGAGTGACTCTTGGGAGGCCAGGGAGGAAAGTGCTCACCACATTTCAGGTAATGAGAGAGAATCAGCAAACTGTCAAAGCAGAGGGAGACAAACACCTTGATAAACCCGAGAAACTGGTTACAGGGATCCCAGCAAACCTGCCCAGGAGTGGAGGAGGGGCCCAGGGAATCCTAGCAAAGCACAGCTATCTAACCACGAAGCAAAAAATCAGTGATGAATGACCAGGAACAGTGGCTGTGACCTCAGAAGCCTTTATACTCTGACAGTGGGGCCACAGTGAGGTCCTGCCTACATCAACTGAAAAACAAAGGCAACAACGCTATCTGTGGAGAGTCATGACGGTGACAGTTGTAGTAAGGCATCAAGGGGAGGAGGCCCAAAGATTGGGTGGAGTTTTTTCAGCTTAATGAGATATAATTGACAAACAAAATTATATATATTTAAAGTGTACAACGTGATGACTTGATAGATGTACACATTGTGAAATGATGATCACAATCAAGTTCATTCACACTTCCATCACCTCCCATTGTTGCCTTCTTTTTGGGAGAGAACACTTAAGATGTGTTCTCAGAGGATTGTTTTTTTTTTTTTTTGAGTCTGAGTCTCACTCTGTCTCCCAGACTGGAGTGCAGTGGCCGCTCCTGGCCACCGCAGCCTCGACCTCCTGGGCTCCGGTGATCCTTCCACCTCAGCCTTCCGAGTAGCTGGAACTACAGGCGCGCACTACCACACCCAGCTAATTTTTTTTTTATTTATTGTAGAGATCAGGTCTCACCAAGTTGCTCAGGCGGGTCTCGAACCCACGGGCTCAGGCAATCCGCTCACCTCAGCCTCCCAAAGCGCAGGATTACAGGCTGAGCCACCAAGCCCGGCTTCAGAGGATTGTTTTTATTTTTATTGTTATTTTTTTAAGTTTACTTTTTATTTTTATTTTCTGGTTTTTTGTTTGTTTTGAGTCGGAGTCTCACTCTTGTCACCCAGGCTGGAGTGCAGTGGCATGCTTATGGCCACCACAGCCTCAACCTGCTGGGTTCAGGCAGTTCCAGCAGGGGATAGTGTGAGCTTGCCACTGCACTCTAGCCTGGGCAACAGAGTGAGAATCTGACCAAAAAAGAAAGAAAGAAGAAAGAAGGAAGGAAGGAAGGGGTCCAAAACATATTAAGCAAAAACAAAGCAAGTTATAGAACTAAAGGTATAGTGTGATACATTTTTAGTTATATGCCTAATTGTTTCACATATTCCTGGATTTTTACCAATGAGCAGTTATTGTTTTTGTAATTAAAAAAATTATAGACTAGGCACAGTGACTCATGCCTATAATCCCAGCACTTTGGGAGACTGAGGTGAGAGGATTGCCTGAGACCACAGGTTCGAGACCAGCCTGGGCAACTGACGAGACCTCATCTCTACAATAAATGTAAAAAAAAAATTAACTGGGCATGGTGGTGCATGCCTGTAGCCCCAGCTACTTGGAAGGCCGAGGTGGAAGGATCACCTGAGCCCAGCAAGTCGAGGCTGCGGAGGCCGTGAGCATGCCACTGCCCTCCAGCCTGGGCGACAGAGTGAGACTCTGACTCAAAAAAAATTATAAAAATGAGAAAAGAGACTGATATTTTTAAAAAATCAGGGCCTCCTAATGAAGCCACATCTTATGGAGGACTTCAGAGTCTCAACTTTGTACATCCTAGAATTCATTTGCTTCATCTAGAGGTGTTCATATTTTTAAAAAACTGACTTATTAACCAAACTGACAAAAGACTGATTTATAAGCCAGATGCCAATGTTTTTATTTCCACTGAAATATTGAAAGAATTGTTTTTGTATCTCAAAGCAGTGCTGTGTGCCTTGTTTGGCCACCATCTAAATCAGAATTCTAATGCTTTTGGCATTCTGTGGTGTGACATGTGATGAACATCAGGCTGAAGCATTTGCCACAATAACCTTAATTTTTTTAAAGACAGGTCTGTGCTCCCTGACGTTCAGGCTATGTGGAGGTACTGCTGGAGCTCAGGAGATAGCAGCTTAAAAAAAAAAAGTAGTGGTTTTAAAGGGTGAGAACAACCATCTGTAATGCCTTTGCTAATACCAAATAATTTGGAAAAGAAGGCTACAAACAGATATGCCTAAATAGGTTTCCTCAAAAGTCAAAGACATCTGAGAAAGCTATTTCAAAGAAGTCCTTCTGAATTCTGTAGTCTGGTTGAAAGTGTTCTTTCATTTTCTATTTCTTTGCAAAAATTAAAAATTCTTGTCAGTTTGCTATTGTATTATTTAAATTACAACTTAGATTAATTAACTTACACAGATATATAAAAAAAGAAAAAAGAGAATTTCTCTCATGTTAAGAACATAATCCCTTCTAAGTAGTTGTTTCTATCTAGCAGGAAATAATTCCAGTTTCAGAAATAATTCCAGGTATCTACAATACATTTTCCAGAAACATAAAATATCTTCCATGTGAGCACTTCTTAGGTGTAGTATGGCCTTTCATTTTGTGAGGATGGTGCTAGAGATCCCATTTGTGGGAATAGTAGTGTATTCTGGTTATAGATACCATGTCTCCTTTAGCTCCTCACCTTTTTGCTATACTGCAAAGTAATGGAGAGAGAATTTGGTAGGTCCTGTATTCTGCAGATACTGTACTGACATATAACTAGCAGTAGTAATGGTTTCCACTGTGCCTCCATGTTGTTCTGAGCAGACCCTAATTTTAAAAACAAAACAAAAAACCCCAGCTAATTAAGCCACTTACATTCTGAAAATATAGGTTTATATTGCTGTGACAGAGCTGAAGACCATGCTTGCCAAAATGCCTGCAAGAGAATTCTGATGTCTAAGAAAACAGAAATGGAAATTGTTGATGGTCTCATCGAGGGCTGTAAGACCCAGCCCTTGCCTCAAGATCCTCTTTGGCAGTGTTTTCTTGAAAGTTCACAGTCTGTTCACCCTGGAGTCACTGTACACCCTCCTCCCTCTACTGGCCTTGATGGGGCTAAATTGCATTGTTGTTCTAAAGCAAACACTTCAACATGTAGGTCAGTATTTTGTTTTCCTTTATTAAAATCAGTAGAAAATGACATTTTAATTGATGATTTTAAAACTGGGAAATGCGTGTTATATTCTTGTATGGTATAGGTTTAGTGTTCAGAAGGCATCAGATCTTTCATCCAGCAAATATTTATTGAGCATTGCATAATGTTTACAAAACAATGTTTTGTATTGAGTGCCAAAAGCACCATGTTTGGGGTGTGGAAGATTAACATTGACAGGACAATAAATATTTGAAGATGATGTAATATGAATTCTACCTTCACAGAGATCATTAAGTAAGCTTACAATTTAGATCTGACATCTAAGGGATATTCTCTTTATAAAATTATGAAACTTTGAACTTTATCAACCTTGTGTTATATTGGTGAATAATCTGGGTTAGCACTTATAACCAAAGTTGGCAGCGTATTGGCATTCATCTGAGTGATACACTTGAGATAAAAAATTAGCAATGCAAATATACCGTGGAGGAAACAATCTAGGGACAAGAACAAATGAAGATAACTAAGATTATGCAAGAACACAGGTGGAACAGAAGTTTGCTTTATTAGAGACGTTTGGGGTATAAAGGGACCACATGTCACTAGAATATCCTGAAATACATCTGAGATTCCAGGAGTAAAACAATCTCTCCTATAGTTTCTAAATTGGATGGGCCATTAGCAAAAAATTGCCCCTAAAATTACCTATCAAACTGGTAAATTTTTTAAAAGATATGAAAAACCTGAAAACTATCAGAAGAAAATTAACAAAAGGGTTTAAAGGGAAAATAAATTGGCCCTGTAATTAAGGAAACTAGGTTGCTTATAGAAGTTAATAATTGTATTTATGAGGGGATGCTAAGTCGTTCTTTGAATGCCTACAAGAGTTTATGCCTACACTGAGTCGCTAGAGATTGAAATGGCTATGTAGTCCCAGAAGAGCCTCAGTAAGATGTGCTTTTTCCTCTCTCTTATCTTGATACAGCGTTCTATAGTTTTAGCTTTCTGAGTGCTTTCATTTCCATGAAGATTTAATCTTCATGAAACTTTAAGAGAAAATTGGGGAAATTTTTGTTTCACATTTAATAACCTAACTCAGAAATGTTAAATAATCTGCCAAAGGTAAATATAACTTGAGCATCACTAGTCCTAAAATCTGAACTTTGAAATGCTCCAAAATCCGAAACTTTTTGAGCTCTGGCATGACACTACTAGTAGAAAATTTCACACCTGACCTTATGTGAGAATTCACTATCAAAACACAGTCAAGACTGTTTCATGCACAAAATTATTTAAAATATTATATAAAATTGCTAGGCATGGTGGCTCTCACCTATAATCCCAGCACTTTGGGAGGCAGAGGCAAGAGGATTGTCTGAGCTCAGGGGTTCAAGACTGGCCTGGGCAACTTGGCAAGACCTCATCTCTATAATAAATCAAGAATTAGCTGGGTGTGGTGGTGCATGCCTGTGGTTCCAGCTACTTGGAAGGCTGAGACGGAAGTATCACTTGAGCCTGTGAGTGTACCATTGCATTCCAGCCTAAGTGATAGAGTGAGACTTCGTCTCAAAAATAATAATAATAAATAAAATTACCTTCAGCTATGTGTGTAAGGTACAACATAAGTGAATCTTGTGTTTAGACTTGGGTCCTATCCCCACATATCTGTTTAAGTATATACAGATTCCCCCTCCCCCCCCAAAAAATTCCAAAATTCTGGCCCCAAGCAGTTCAGATGTGGGAGATAGAAAGTTAAGGGCTAGAAAAAGGACAGGTTTCTAGATCAAACTACCTGATATAACTTGACTTCAACTTCCTCATCCTCATAATGTGTGAGCTTCAGTGAGAGCAGACACCTTATCTGTTTTATTCACCACTGCATTTCCAGTACTTTATACAGGACCTCACACAAGATAGACACTCAGTGGACTGAATGAGCAAATGTGAAAGTAAAATACTCTCCTCATGGGGTAATTATGAGAGTCAAATAATATGTGAAGAGAGTGGAGAATTTTCGCTTGTAACTGTGTATTTCAGTATGAAATTTTTTATATATATTTTATTATATATTTATATATTTTATAAATAAAAAATTAAACTAATGAATATAATGTGTGAAAGCACTTTGGAAATAACACAGATATTTTAGCTACATACATATACTTAAGTTGCTTTGTAATCAATGAGTACTAAAAAGAAGAATGTCCTGTATTAACTATAATAGTATACAGAGGCTTTGGAATATCATAAGAAATATTAGTGGCTTTGGTATAGTTTTTTAGGTATACACTAGTACACTCTAAGTCTATAATGCCATTTAAAAGAAATCTAAGCATAAGAATATATCTCTGTGAAGGTAAAATCATGTATTTTACTTTACCTTAAGAAAAGTAAAAAAGAAATCAGAAAGCTATAGGGGGAAATAATTGTGCCAAGAACTAAGGATGTGCAAATACTATTATTGAACATTAAATTTAGCCCTAGGATTTTTAGCAACTTTGGCAAAAATGGAAGAGAGAGGGAGGCCTGTTTTTTATGGGAAAAAATCACTTTTCTGACTCTAAATTCCAGGAAACAGGCATTTGTTTTTGTACTTGTTTCTCATTTACGTTCCAAAGTATATAGTTCATAGAGTGTTCATTTATGCAAATCAAATATTTATTCATTTGGCTCATCTCTATATTTGCATTTGTGCTCTTGTTTCAGGGAACTGTGCACTAAACTTTATAGCATGAGCTGGGGCAATACACAGAGTTGGCAAGAGTTTGATCGTTTTTGTGAATATAATCCAGTGGAAGTGTCCATGTTGACCTGTTTAGCAGATGTCCGGGAACCTTGCCAGTTGGGCTGTAGAAACCTTACTTACTGTACTAATTTTAACAACAGGTAGGAACAAGTTATTTTACATAGAATTGGAATACTTTATCATTATCTTGTTTTTTAATAAGTGAAAATACCACTTTACTATGATTTTATTCCTGCTGGGTTAAAAGAAAGTCATGTTCTTTATGATTTTATCTTTAAATGCTATATTCCATCTGGTAAGTCACCTCTGGGAAAGGAACCACGATTACAAAGTCCCTTCCAATCTAGAGATACCTCAAGCTTCTGGAATTCAGAGAAGCTCTTCTGCCTTCAGTTTCCTCTCCCTTTTACTGCACCACTAGTGGAAATAATTCATTGTAGAATAAATCATTATGAACTATTTGGTCATCCAAATGTTTACCTGTGGACAGTGTACTTTAAAAGCCTTTCAGACTGGTTGAGGTTTCTGCTTAGAAACCCCATTCAAAAATATTTCTTTTTTTTTTTTTTCCAGTCAGTGTCTCTGAGGCTGGAGTATAGTGGCACCATCACTGCAACCTTGAATTCCTGGGCTTAAGCCTCCCATCTCAGCCTCTGAAGTAGCTGGAACTACAGGCATGCCACCATCCCCAGCTAATTTTTTAATTTTTTGTAGAGACAAGCTCTCACTATGTTGCCCAGACTGCTCTTGAATGCCTACAAAATATTTCTTTACAGAAGCAATTCACATAAATGTTTTCCTGAGTTATCAAGTATAGTAAGGAAAAATAAGAGGCCAAGAACTGAGGCTTGAGATATAGCCACAGTCAATGACTGAAGAAACAGTGAATAAAACAGAAAAATAAAAATTAAAAAACAGCCAAAAACACAAAATGAGAGAACTCCATGTAGGAGCAGGAGAAGGAGAGTTATTAAAGAGGTGGCTGATTTTGTCACCTGCAGCCCAGAGATCAAAAGGGAAGAGAATCTCTCAGTTGGGCCAGAAGTAGGATCTAGAGAGTCTTGCCAAATGATGTTTATGTCAAATGGACACACAACCTATCCTTTTAAAAATATTCAGAGTATTACTTTGAGTAAACTTATGACATCTTTACAAGTGGTGATAGAGTGTTAGTCACTAAAGACCTGACTTAGAGATTGAGTAACTATGAAGTGTTTGAGGTTAAACTTGGGCACATAGTTCTGGCTTCTGGTAATGGTGGAGTAGCTTGTATTAGAATAACACCCCTGCCAATACCAATTATTAGCTCTATACAAAATATAAAAACACAGTTGTTTTGAAGGCACTGGAGAGTGATCAAAAGCAAGAGAGCCTACAGCTCTTGAAAGACAGAAACCACACATTTCTGTCCACATTTATTCACTTTTTCCTAATGGGCACTCTTAGTCTCCTTTCATGGGGAATAGAGTTCAAGCAGAAAGCAGCAATCTTGGGCTAAGGAGTTACAGATATCGGAGTTTAGGGTCAGTAATATGTAAAAAGGATAATATAACTAGTTAAAGTTTATTCCAGACAGGTTAGGTACGGTAACTCATGCCCATAATCCCAGCACTTTGGGAGGCCGAGGTGAGAGGATTGCCTGAGCCCATGAGTTTGAGACCAGCCTGGGAAACTTGGCAAGACCTCATCTCTACAATAAATAAAAAAATTAGCTGGGCGTGTGGCACATGTCTGTAGTTCCAGTTACTTGGAAGGCTAAGGCGGAAGGATTGCCTGAGCCCAGCAGTTCGAGGCTGCGGTGGCTGTGAGTATGCCGCTGCCCTCCAGCCTGGGCAACAGAGTAAGACTCCAACTCAAAAAAAAAAAAAAAAACAACTTTATTTTGCAAATGCAAAGTTGGTTCAACATTATAAAGTCAATCGATGCAGCATACTAGATGAACAGAATAAAGGAAAACCTTGTAAGCACTTTAGTAGATACAGAAAATAGCATTTGACAAAATTCAACCCCCATTCAGGATTTAAAAATTCTTGGCAAACTAGAATATTTTGGAAAGTCCCATATTTTGGAAAGTCCCCAATCTAACAAAGGGCATCTATGAAAAACCTAGAATTCACATCATAATGGTAAACCTAAACCGGGCTCGGTGGCTCAGCCTGTAATCCCGTGCCTTGGGAGGCTGAGGTGAGTGAATTGCCTGAGCTCGCGTGTTCGAGACCCGCCTGGGCAACTTGGCGAGACCTCATCTCTACAATAAATCAAAAAATTAGCCGGGCGTGGTAGCGCACGCATGTAGTTCCAGCTACTTGGAAGGCTGAGGCGGAAGGATCACCGGAGCCTAGCAGGTCGAGGCTGCAGTGGCCGAGAGCGGCCACTGCACTCCAGTCTGGGCGACAGAGTGAGACTCCAACTCAAAAAAAAAAAAAAAAAGGTAAAACCTGGCTGGGCACTGTGGCTCATGCCTGTAATCTCAAAACTTTAGGAGGCTAAGACAGGAAGATCACTTGAGGCCAGGAGTTCAAGACCAGTCTGGGCAACATAGTACGACTATCGCCCCCCCCACATCTGTACCAAAAAAAACACAAAAAACAGATGTAGTTGCTCATGCTTGTAATACCAGCACTTTGAGAGTCTGAGGCAGGAGGATTGCTTGAGGCCAGGAGCTCTAGACCAGCCTAGGCAATGGAGCAAGACCTCATCTCTACAAAAAAATTGGGGTTCCTTTGGTTTTTGTTTTTTGTTTTTTGAGTATGAGTCTTACTCTGTCACCCAGGCTGGAGTACAGGGGCATGCTCACGGCCACCACAGCCTCGACCTGCTAGGCTCAGACTATCCTTCCACCTTAACCTTCCAAGTAGCAGGAACTACAGGCACACGCTACCATGCCCAACTAATTTTTTGATTTATTATAGAGACGAGGTCTCGCCATGTTGCCCAGACTGGTCTCAAACCCATGGACTCAGGTAATCCTTTTGTCTCCACCTCCCAAAGTGCTGGGATTACAGGCATGAGCCATCATGCTTGGCTTACAAAAAAAATCAGCCGGGTGTGGTGGCACATGCCTGTTAGTCCGAGCTATTCCAGAGGTTGAAGCAGAAGGATAACTTGAGCCAAGAATTTGAGACTGCAGTGAGCTATGATAATCATGCCATTGCACTCTAGCTTGGGGAACATAGTGAGACCCTGTCTCAAAGAATAATAAACAATAATATTAATAATAATAATGATAACCAGGCCAGTAGTCCTAGCTACTTAGGAGGCTGAGATGGAAAAATCACTTGAGCGCAAGAGTTTCAGGCTGTGGTGAGCTAGGATCACAGCACTGCACTCTAGCCCGTATGACAGAGCAAGACTCTGTCTCTTAAAAAAAAAAAAAAAAGGAAGGTGAAACCTTGAAAACTTCTCTCTCTCCCAAGATAAGAAACAGGATAAAAATGACCATTCTCATTACTTCTGTTTAACATTTACTAGACTTCCTATCTTGCACAATAAGGCAATAAAAATAAATGGCAAAAAGGCTAGAAAAAGGTTAGAAAGAAAAAACTAATAAATGAATTTAGCAAAGTCATACGATATAAGGTTAACATACAAAAGCCAATTGTATTTCTGTATATTAGCAAAAAACAATTGGACAGTGAAATTTTCATAACAATATTAATTTACACAATTGCATAAAAATACATGAACAACTTGGGGATAAATGTAACAAAAGGTATGTAAGAACTCTATACTGAAAGCTAGAAAACTTTGCAGAGAGAAATTAAAAATGACAAATAGACTGGGCTCAGTGGCTCAGACTGTAATCTCAGCACTTTGGGAGGCCGAGGCAAGTGGATGGCCCACAGGTTCAAGACCAGTCCAGGCAACTTAGCCAGAGCTCATCTCTATGATAAATTTAAAAAAAATTAGCCGGGCATGATAACACGCACCTGTAGTTCCAGGTACTTGGAAGGATGAGATGGAAGGATCACCAGAGCGCAGCAGGTGCTGGGGTGGCCATGAGCGTGCCACTGCACTCCAGCCTGGGCAACAGAGTGAGACTCCAACTCAAAAAAAAAAAAGACAAATAAATGGAGAGAGATACCATGTTCATGGATTGGATGATTCAATATTATTAAGATGAAAATTCTTCCAAAACTGTTCTCTAGATTTAGTGCAATTTAAAATAGAAATTGCCAGGCTAATTCTAAAATAAATATGAAAAAAGACCTAGGGCAGCTAAAACAATTTTGAAAAAGAAGAAAATTGAAAATGAAGAAAAAATTTGGAGTACCTGATTTCAAGACTATTATAAAGCAACAGAAAGTAAAACAATGTAATATTGGCATGAATTTGTACAAATAAGATCTGTAGGACAAAATAAAAAATAGACCCTCACATATAGTAAATTGGTTTTTCAACAAGGGCAGCAAGGTAATTCAATGCAAAAAGAAAAACCTTTTTAGTCAGGCGCAGTGGGTGGCTCAAGTCTGTAATCCCAGCACTTTGGGAGGCAGAGGCAAGAGGATTGCCTGAGCTCAAGGGTTCAGACCAGCTTGGACAACTTGGTGAGACCTCGTCTCTACAGTAAATAAATAAATAAATAAATAATAAACTGGCTGTGGTAGCACGCTCCTGTAGTTCCAGCTACTTGGAAGACTGAGGTGGAAGGATTGCCTGAGCCCAGCAGGTCGAGGCTGCAGTGACTGTGAGCGTGCCACTGCACTCCAGTCTGGACAGCAGAGTGAGACTCCTACTCAAAAAAAAAAAAAATCCTTTTTAACAAATGATGATAGAATAATTGAATATCTGTATGAAAAAAGACCTCAACCTCTATCTCACACCATACACAAAAATTGCTTCAATTTTGGATCATAGAACTAAACAAAAAAGCTAAAAATTTAGAGTTTCTAGAAGAAAACATAGGAAAATATATTCACAACCTTGGTGTAGGAAAAATTTGCTATTAGAAAAGAAAAAAATTAGTAAATTAGATTTCAACAATAAAAAATTTTGTTCTCAGCCCAGGCAATATAGCAAGACTCCATCTCTACAAAAAATTAAAAAGCCAGCCATGGTGATGTGCACCTGTAGTCCTAGCTTCTTGGGAGACTGAGGCAGGAGTTTGAGGCTGCGGTGAGCTGTGATTGTGCCACTGCACTCTAGCCTAGGCAACAGAGCAAGACCCTGTCTCTCAAACGAAAAAAGAAAACTTTTGTTCACCAAAAGATACCATTTAAAACTTGAAAGGACAAGCCACAAACTGAGAGAAAATACACAATATATCATGCACAGGTGCATGCATACACACACACACATTTGGCAAAGGACTTACGTCTAGATTATATAACAAACTCTTATAATTCAATAATTTTTAAAAACTCAATTTTTTTAACAAGGGCAAACAGCTAGAAATATATTTCACCAAAGAAGATATTTGAATGGCCAATAATTACATGAAAAGGTGCTCAACATCATGATCATGAGTGAAATGCAAATTAAAACCGATAAATACCACTATACACTAAGAGAATGGCTCCAACTAATAAGACTGACAAGCATATAAAGCAACTGGAATGTTCATACATTGCTGGTGAGAGTGTAAAATGGTATAACCACCTTGGAATACAGTCTGGTGGCTTCTTAGAAAGTTAAACCTACTCTATGGCCTAACAATGCTATTCCTGGGCATGAAAACTGGCAATAACCTTAATGTCCATAAACAGGTAAATGGATAAATCAGCATTTCTCAAAGTGTGGTCCATTGCCCCTGTATTCCTTCAGGGAGTCCCTGAGAGCAAAACTATTTTTATAATAATACTATGATATTATTTGCCTTTTTCACTGTCACTGTCACAAGGTGAACAACAGGGTTTTCCAAAGCTATGAGTAATATATGTGATATAGCAACAGACTGAATGCAGAAGCAGATGTGAAAATCTAACTGTTTTCTATTAAGCCAGACATTAAAGAGATTTTGCAAAACTGTAAAATAATCCTACTCTTCTCACTAATGTTTGCTTTGGAAACTATAGTTATTTTTCATAAAAATAATATTTACATTAACATGCAATGGGTTTATTATAATTTAAAGTAAATTAATAACTACTTTTAAAATCTGTTTTATTTATTTTTTTGAGATAGGGTCTCGCTATGTTGCTCAGGCTGTCCTCAAACTCCTGGGCTCAAGTAATTCTCCTGCCTCAGCCTCCCAGGTATCTGGGACTAAAGGCACATAACTTCATGCCTGGCTCTATTTTAATTTCTAATGTAGTAAACATTGATGGATATAACCCACATAAACAAAAGCTTTTTGAGAATAATTTTAAATGTAAATGGGTTCTGAACTTAAAAAGTCTGAAAACCTCTGGGATAAATAAATTGTGGTTTGTTTATTAATGGAATACTATTCAACAATAAAAAGAAACAAACTGTTTCTATACACAACATATATGCATCTCAAAAAGATTATGTTTGGCGGTATGTGCATGCATGTGTGTGTGGGGGGGGGGAGAAAATAAATATTTTTTAAAAGACTATGTTTGGCTAAAAATCCCAGACCCAAAAGAATGCCACACAATATGGGCTTACTCCTTTCTGCCCTGTACATTGCCGATGAAGCATCGTTAAATTCTCTCTCCCCACTGCCATCATGTCTAAGAGTCCCCTAAGGAGCCCAAACAGCTGCAGAACCTCTTCATGAAAGGACTGAGCTTCAATAACCCGACAAGAGCCTGAGGAGCCATTTTGAGCAATGGGGAATGTTAATGTTAACAGACTGAGTGGTAATGAGAGATCTGAACTCCAAATGCTTCAGGGCTTTGGTTTTGTCACGTATGCCACTGTGGAGGAGTTGGATGCAGCCATGAATGCGAGGCCACACAAGGTAGACAAGAGAGTTGTAGAATCAAAGAGAGCTGTCTCAAGAGAAGATTCTCAAAGACTAGGCACCCTCATAACTGTGAAAAAGATATTTGTTGGTGGCATTAAATAAGACACTGAAGAACATCACCCAAGAGACTATTTTGAACAATATAGGAAAATTGAAGTGATTGAAATCATGACTGACTGAAGCAGTGGCAAGAAAAGGGGCTTTGCCTTCGTAACCTTTGACAACCATAATTCCGTGGATAAAATTGTCATTCAGAAGTGCTACACTATGAATGGTCACAACTGTGAAGTAAGGAAAGCCCTGTGGAAGCAAGAGATGGCTAGTGCCTCATCTAGCCAAAGAGGTCAAAGTGGTTCTGGAAACTTTGGTGGTGGTCATGGAGGTGGTTTGGTGGGAATGACAACTTTGGTCCCGGAAGAAACTTCAGTGGTCATGGTGGCTTTGGTGGCAGCCGTGGTGATGGATGTGGTGGCAGTGGGGATGGCTATAATGGATTTGGTAATGATGGCAGCAATTTCAGAGGCGGTGCAAGCTACAGTAAGTTTGGCAATTACACAATCAGTCTTCAAATTTTGGGCCTATGAAGAAGAGAAACTTTGGAGGCAGAAACTGGTCCCTGTGGTGGTGGAGGCCAATACTTTGCCAAACCACGAAACCAAGATGACTATGATGGTTCCAGTAGCAGCAGTGACTTTGGCAGTGGCGGATTTTAATTACTGCCAGGAAGCAAAGCTTAACAGGGAGGAGAGCCAGAGAAGTGAAAGGGAAGCTACAGGTTACAATAGACTTGTGAACTCAGCCAAACAGTGGTGGCAGAGCCTAGCTGCTACAAAAAAGACATGTTTTAGACAACACTCATGTGTATGGGCAAAACACTCAAGGACTGTGTGACCAATTGTATAACAGGTTATTTTAGTTTCTGTTCTGTGGAAAGTATAAAACATTCCAACAAAGGAGGTTTTTTATTTTTTGTTTTTTCTTTTTTGAGTCAGAGTCTCACTCTGTAAAATTTAAAAAGTAGTTTGGTGTGGTGGTACACGCCTGTAGTTCCGGCTACTTGGAAGGCCAAGGCAGAATGATCACCTAAGCCCAGAATGATCACCAGAATGATCACCTAAAACAGGTGGAGGCTGCAGTGGCCGTGAGCATGCCGCTGCACTCCAGTCTGGGCAACAAGAGTGAGACTCCAACTCAAAAATAAATAAACCAACAAACAAACAAATAAATAAAAATTTTAAAAACTTGGACCCGTAGTATTTATTTTGTGAAATGAAATGGGACTGGGATAATATTCTTATCCAGAGCATTTTGAAGTTTTAAACTGCCTCACAAAAATCTGTGTCCAAAAAAAGAAACATGCAATCAGAGTCTTAATGCTAGTGTCTATGTTGAATCCTCATATACACAAAGCTGATATCCTTTGATGGGTTGTATGTGTTTTCTTCCTTAAGAAAATCATATTTTCCTGATGCATTAGTATGTTAGATTTTTACTCATTGCTTCTCTCTAGAAGATAATTGCCTCTTGATTCCTCCGGGCCTTTTTTCTCTTTAGGCCAACAGAACTTTTCAGGAGTTGTAATGCTCAGTCGGATCAAGGAGCCATGAATGACATGAAGCTGTGGGAGAAAGGAAGCATAAAGATGCCGTTTATCAACATACC
The DNA here is from genome assembly GCA_963574415.1 of Tarsius wallacei. Taxonomy (NCBI): domain Eukaryota; kingdom Metazoa; phylum Chordata; class Mammalia; order Primates; family Tarsiidae; genus Tarsius; species Tarsius wallacei. The sequence continues at coordinate 15,840 of CAUYQG010121816.1, read as the reverse complement.
TGTTCTTGATATTAAAAAGTGCCAGCCTGAAATGTGGAAAGCAGTAGCATGTTCACTACAGATAAAACCTTGTCATAGTAAATCCCGGGGAAGTATTATTTGCAAGTAAGTTTCTTTCATCATAATGATTCTCCAGTTTGGGTTCCGGCCTTCATGATCTCTCCCCGGAGGCTCTTTTTAGAATTTCCTCTCCCGCTGCTTTCCTCTGTCTGTCACCTCCACATGTCAAATGCTTGCCCACGCTTTCCTACTGCACTTGAAATATTGTTTCCCCTGTCTCTACTTGTCTCCTCTCCAATACCAGACTTTCCTATAGTCTTCCCAGATTTCCCCCAGCTAATAAGAATTTATCCTTACTGCAAATTCCTGCAGATCTTTATTTGAACTGCTCTATGGAACTTAGTTCAAGAAACAGTTATTAACTACTTTTGATGTATAACTCTACTTTTATATTTTAACTTGTGTACTTACTTTATATTCTGTTAGACTTTGTTCTTCTTAAGGAATTTGCTGTTCTTTGTGCCATTTTTCTTTTATCCCCTTTCCTCTGTTTCTCCTCTTCAGGTATTAGCATAATCCTGACAAGGTATTCCTTAAGTGTTTGCTGAGTGAAGGAGTTAGTAAATACAGTCATTAAGACCTGTTCCTAGCAAACAGTTTTGAATGGTTTGCCTAGGAAATCTAGGGTAAAGTGAAGACAGGAGCTGTGATAGGATGAAGCCAAAAGCATGTAACTACATATTGATAGTAATCGATGTCACTTGCTCTTCACACATCTGTTTTTCTAAAAGCTTTTCCAAACCCAAGTTAATATCCAGCCCTAAGTTTTGGTATGTGGCTCAGTGCTGCTAGGTACTTGATGACTTATTTCAGATCATTTCAACTTAAGCAGAGTCCAGACCTGTTCTCTGCCATGACTTGGACATGACCTGAGGTATTGTTGCTTGGGTGACAAGCACGAGAACATGAGTAGGAAATGTGTAGACTCTTAGCACAGGCAACTTATAGGAGTTAAGTCCCTATTGAAGACTAAGAACATCTTGAAGTAGTGAACTTTCCAGTTGTTACAGGCCAAACACTAATGTTGATAACTAAAAAGATATTTTAAAAGAGAAAGGAAGGAAGAGATGGATGAAGGAAGCATGCAAACAAACAAGCATAAGGTCCTAAAAGTAAGGATATATGATTTGGCAAAGAGCAAATCATACTAGCTTAATTTAATTTCCTTTCAAAGATGGTGAAAAGCCACAATGATGACAGTAAGAGTAAGTAGAAGTATATATAACTTTTGAGCAAGGCCTTTGATCTCAAATAAGAGACAGTTAGGGATGCCTTGAATTTGCTATTCAGCCTAAAGTCCACCATGATGTCTGTTCACTTGTGCCATACTTAACCTAACCAATTATAAAACATTGTTAAGTTATGAAAACTCACTTTCTGGAAAGCCTCAGAAACAGGAGTGACATTGACTAGACAACATGAGGAGGTTCTTTGAGCTCTATTCATGTGAATTCATTTTTCCTTTCAAGGTCAGATTGTGTGGAGATTCTCAAAAAATGTGGAGATCAGAACAAATTTCCTGAAGACCACACAGCTGAAAGTATCTGTGAGCTTCTATCACCTACAGATGACCTGGAGAATTGTATACCTTTGGATACATACCTCAGTAAGTACTTTGTTTAGATTTCAGATACTTCTCTCTTCTGTCTCTGTCCTCGCTGCTGGTTTTGGATGGGCATCTATCTGTTAAGAACATGTGGTTCAATCATACCATCTCAATCACAGACTCTTACCTTACTTGCTTGGCCTTTCTGGCCCAGGAAAGACTTGTCATCATAAAATATGTAAACAGAAGTGATTGTTGTATCAGTCCGAGGAAGTATGAACTGTTGTCGATCAGGAATTCTAAGCAAGAATCAGGAGGCCAGCATTCTCATATAATCAGCCCTAATTGCTATCCCCTTGCCATAGCAAGACCAGAAAGTGGAATTTCTCCCAGGGAGTATTCAGATTTTTATCAGCGGACCTCAGCCAAGCATTGGCTTGGACTTAACCAACCAACAGAATGTAAAGAATGACCATCTGGGTTAGTACATGAAAATGGAGCTTATCTCACTGTTTTGGCTTCTCTCTGCCAAATACTCGTGCCAAGAGCTAGAAGAGTATGTTGATATCTCATTAAGGGATGAGCTGGAGCTGAGCTTCTTGGTGGTGGAAACCAGGGAATGATAAGAACTCCACACTCAGTAGTTAGGATAAAGGAGGTGCTCAGGCTGCCACCAGGGGGCATCAGTGCCATGCGCTGGCTCGAAGGGCAGACAGTGGTATCAGCTAGGACCTTGTCCAGCATATTGTAGGTACCCAATTCATAAACAAATAAATGAATGTGTGTATGTTTATACTAAATTCACAAATGAGATAACGTGAGTGTTTTAATGGCTTATTAGGATCAGACCTTGCTTTATGCTCATGAGCTCTTCATTAATTCCAGCCATAAGTAATTCAGATAATTAAACAGACCTCTGTTAACTCTAACTCATTTAGGTTGGTTAAACGAATCTGTTTTGGTTTTTTCAGGGCCAAGTACTTTAGGTAACATCATTGAAGAAGTGACCCATCCTTGTAATCCAAATCCTTGCCCCGCCAATGAGCTCTGTGAGGTGAACCGGAAAGGATGTCCATCTGGAGATCCCTGTCTTCCGTACTCTTGTGTTCAAGGTAAGAGGTAGGCAGGTGTGGGCATGGGGAGAGTATGGATAGACACAGCTGGTGTTTCTTTATAAGGGTTCTCTTTGGAGTGATGTTTATAAGAAACTTTATCTTCCATATTGAGTTTTTCTTTAATGTTTGAGGTTTTCCCGTGTGTTGTTTATGAAAGCAGAAGACAAAGACAAATGTAATTTTCCATTGTCATTTAGATTATCAACTAGTAATATCAATCCAAAGCTTGACTGTCATAATGAGTTATACGGTTCTTAGCTACAAAAGAAAAGAGAAGTTTGGACTAGCTTTTTGTACTTTCTTTTCCATGTTGTAATGTTTGAGAAAATGTACATTGTTCATGATTGTTTCTTTCCTTTAGCATATAGTGAAATGGCATACTCAAAAAGATGTATTGAGATCTCTATAAAGATTAATGTTATGTTGAAATGTATTTGATTTTAAGGCTGGAAGATTTTTATCTCATAGAATTGTGATAATCTTTATCTTTCGGTCAGTCCCTTAAGAATATAGTCGGGCAATCCCTTCAGGTCCCCTCCAGCTGTGGGAACTTTTCTGTCCTCTCAATAAATCCTGCTTAAAAAAATAATAATAATAATAATAATATAGTCATGACAACATTGTGCTTCTTTTTATCTATTTCCCAATGGAAAATATTCCTTTATTATGTTCATATCAACATTTAAAAATATCTTTATGGCTGGACACATTGGCTCATACCTGTAATCCCAGCACTCTGGGAGGCCGAAGCAGGGGAATCACTTGAGCCCAGGAGTACAAGACCAACCTCAGCAATATAGTATCACCTCATCTCTACAAAAAAAAATCAAAAAATTAGCCAGACATGGTAACACACGCCTGCAGTTCCAGCTACTCGAGAGGCTGAGGTGGAAGGATTGCCTGAGTTCAGGAAGTCAAGGCTGCAGTGAGCCATGATTGTGCCACTGAACTCCAGCCTTGGCAACAAAGAGAGAACACAGCTAAAATAAATGAATAAATAAATATATCGTTAAAGTAAAATGGAGCAAAGGATTAAATAAGCATGGTAGCTCAAAGATCATCTATAGTATTTGTGTAATACCATAACACACCAGCTGTAGAGTCATAATACATTTTGTTAAAACTGGAAATGTTGGGCTGTTTTAAATTTCAAGATAGTATTTTCCATTTATCTTTATATTATAATTTGGTCAAGATTTTATTTGGGCCAGGTATGGTGACTCAGGTCAGTCATCCCAGCTACTTGGGAGTCTGAGGCAAGAAGATTGCTTGAGCCTAAGAGTTCAGTGCTGCAGTGAGCTATGATCTTGCCACTGCACTCCAACCTGGGCAACAGAACAAATTCTCTTTAAATTAAAAAAAATTTTTTCTTCAGCACAAAAATAAACATAGTTATTTAAAGTGGTGACATTTGTATTCCATATTGTTTAAATATGAAACTCAATTCAGAATGATCTTGTTTTGTCAAACTCAGATCACCCATCTTGTGATAAGATAGAATGTATAAGATACAAAATGTGTTTCCCTTAAGCCCATGCAAATACTCAGTTTTTCTTTGAATTTAAGGTATTCTTATATCCCATCCCTTAAAGTTTTTCTGACCAGGATTATTCTAAAAATACTGCCAGTTGCCATACTCCATTTAAAAAATATCTGTGATTTTTAAATATCTTTGATTAGCCCAAAGAAATAAAAAGCTACATTTCTTAGCATTTTTGTACTAAACTATAGGTAACATTAGGGTACATGTCCTTAGTCACCATCATCCCTCAGAACATGGAATTTTCATTTGAGAGGATGTATTTTTGACCAGTAAACCAAAGCAATTCCTTCATTTGGTGAAAGTTCTATTATGTAATCTTAAATAACTATATCATATCTATAAGACTTTCGAAAAGCATATATCTAATGTCATAAACAGTGTCATAGAACAATACCATCTCTCTCTGCTAATTTTTGTTTGTGCAGGTTGCAAATTGGGAGAAGCGTCTGATTTCATTGTCCGTCAAGGGACACTAATCCAGGTGCCATCATCTGCAGGGGAAGTTGGTTGTTATAAAATCTGTTCATGTGGACAAAGTGGACTTTTAGAAAACTGTATGGAGATGCACTGTATAGACCTGCAGAAGTCCTGTATTGTTGGAGGAAAAAGAAAAAGTGAGTCTTGAGCTGTTTGTTTTTTGTTGTTTTTGTTTTATATGAAATCAGTTATCTTTACTTTGTAGTAAGAATATTGGATAGATTCTTGCCAAACACTAAAGTCTCCATATCAGATACTCCAGGGCAGTATTTTTCAAACTACATAGAGTGCTAGGACTTCTAAGGAATTATTTTAGAAGTTCCCTCAAGAAGGGGCTGACAGCTAATAATTCTAACTAATACTAATTGAATTTCAGTCCTGTGCCAAGCACAATGCTGTCTTGCCCTATATTATCTCATTTAATACTCCAAGTTACTCTTAGATATAGGTATTATTATTATCCCTTCTGCATAGATGAGGAAACCGGTGCTTAAAAAGGTCACCTAGCCAGTAAGTGACCAAAGCAGGATTTAGCCTCAGATCTATTCAACTCCAAAGCCCTTACCCTTCACAGGCAAGGACACAGATATCCTTTCTCTAACCCTTCCTCAGTCATACCCCACCCTTACTTCACCAGAAGTGAAACTCAGATGTTGACATCATGGAAAGCAAATGGGGACAGGACCTATGCTGGTTAGGGGTTTGGAAAGAGCACATTTAAAAGTATCACCCCCTGACCACCTTCCCTAAAAATCATAGGGTCTTACCTTCTCACTGCTTCCTTATCCATCTTTTGCTGATAGTCCTAATGACTGTTCACGTAAATACTTGACCTTCAAACAGTTGTGAAAAAAACACTACTTTTGAGGATGTGCTCCCTCACCTCCTGCTAACTCAGCTACTCCATCCCTCCCATCCCCCCACTCCTTCAACCATAGTAGTTCCGCTTTGATGTGCTTTTTGGTTTACTCTTCTGTGTGAGATCTGATTAGAAAGCAGAGTGTTCTTGGCTAAAAAGAGCTCACGAATGTCTTCCTTGGAGCAAGTCAGGTGTTTGTTTCCACATTCCAAGTAGAATTCATCCACATTCTACTTGGCTAAAATGTGAAGGTAGGTATCACAGAAAATATCTGAGGACAACTTCATTCCTTCTATAAACTTTCATTAACTAAATGCTTATTCTGTACAAATACTAATGCCTTGTAGAGCTAAAACTGGGATGGAGGATCACACTTTACATGATAAGATGGGAGAGAATCTGAGCCACAAAAAGTGGCAGTCCAAAAGCTCTTCTGGGAGTTAGTTATTGCTGCCAGGGTATCAGAAAAGTCTTTGATCTGAAGATAGCATCAGGTCTGTCTCTGGAAAGATAGGCATTCAAGGCAAAGAGGGCAGCCAGAAATATTCTTAGAGAAGAGGGAGCAGCTTCATAACATCAGCAATTTAGGGAGTTGGAGGAATATGCGGGGGGAGGGTAAATATGAAAATATTTACAAATACTCACAAATGTAGCTCACTAGGTTGTATATTCAGAAGTCATCTTTCAAGAATTTCCATTTGTAAACTTTTGAACGATTAAAATTTTAATTCATGCTCTATTTCTCAATGCATGATATAGATCAACATTTTCTTTCTCTTTATCTCAGGTCATGGAACGTCCTTTAGTATCGACTGCAATGTCTGTTCTTGTTTTGCTGGCAGTTTGGTATGTTTTACTCGCCTCTGCCTCAGCGAGCATAGTTCAGAAGATGACCGCCGTACCTTCACAGGTGACCGTGCTCAGGAGCCATCATTCCATTGCACACTTTTCTCCCTTCAAGGCAGCCTCTCTTGTCTTGCCTTAACTGCAGATATATGCGGTAAAATAAGCCAGAGCCTGAGGAAGATACTTTCCTCTCCGGATCTCAGTTTTGTCCTCTCTGAATTGAAGGCATTAAACTAAATGGTTTCTTAGGGACCTTCTAGCACTAATAGCCTAGAATCATTCCTCGAGTCAAAAAGAACAATGCCAGTGATTGGGACAGTTTTAATTTAATTGAACTTTTCTACCTGGTAAAATATTAAAATATCCTGCTTACCCCTACCATTGTGGTCTAAAATATCCATCTATTTTCTCGGCTTGTTTCTCAACACCTTCCTCAGCCTCCTTAGCTCACTGCTTCATTTAGGCTCCCACAAACAGTCCTGTCCTACAGTACTACTTTCTTGACTTTCTTATGCTTTGCTGCTTTTATTATGCTGTCACAGCTACAGTAAGTGAAAAAGCTGGTGAGAGGGGATGCTCTTCTCTTGTGAAGCTGTAGTCGTCAACAGCAACAGCACAGTCTGCTAGTAGCTGGTATCTCTTGGTATCTGCTTTTTTCCCAGATCTGAAAAACCTTTGGTTCTGGGTAAAGAGGTACTAGGTAGCTGCCCTTGCCCTATTTCATGCTGTTGCAGTGGCAACTTGATTCTTCTTTCCCTGGAGTAGAACTGAGTAAGGATTTACCAACCTTGTACCTCCAGCCTATCAGAAATAAAAAGGAGATCAGAAATAAGAAGTTAACAGCAGACTGGTGGGGAAGAGAAAGACCTCACCCCATCCTCTCTCCACCCTAATAAATACCAGCCTTCACTGCTTTAGAATTATTATTATCTTTTATCTGTCCTTCTTTAATGAGGACAACTTATTCTGCCTAAAGAAACCATAGAGGTAAATGGGGATGAAGAGTGAGCTAAGGATTTACAAAGGGGACTCTTTTTTTTTGAGTTGGAGTCTCACTCTGTCGCCCAGACTGGAATGCAGTGGCCTCTCCCGGCCACTGCAGCCTCGACATGCTGGGCTCTGGCGATCCTTCCACCTCAGCCTTCCAAGTAGCTGGAACTACAGGCACACGCTACCACACCCGGCTAATTTTTTTTTTTTAATTGTAGAGATGAGGTCTCACTGAGTTGCCCAGGCAGGTCTCAAACCCGCGGGCTCAGGCAATCCACTCACCTCAGCCTCCCAAGGCACGGGATTACAGGCTGAGACACCGAGCCCGGCTTTTTTTTTTTTTTTAACATAATGTTTTGGGAAGATGAGCTTTACAACTAGCAAGACCCTTGTTCTCTATAGTGTGTGGCACCTCATGTCCTGGGATAAATTAAGTCAATGACTGTCAAGCTAGCAGACTCAAAGGAAATTTTACTGGCCCAAAAGTATACCACATTTCTTGGGACTCAGTATCTCAGTCCAAACATGACTTAGAGGGAGATATTCATTAAAAATTTTAAGTCTTAAAATTGCAGTAATTTCCCAAGTTACCTTCTTCTTCTACCCCTTCCCCAAAGAAGAGGAAAGTGAAAGGAACCTATATGAAGGGCTTACAACCTTTGCTTTATTTTTGAAGCCTGTCTTGGGAGATGTCTTGAATGTTAGATATCTCCCAAGACAAGCTTCAAACATCCAAATTCTAGATTTTATATGCCAGATCGGGAGAAACATTCTTTACTTCCCCTACCTGTAACTTTCTTTATAGGGGTCTCTACCTGGGATCAATGTCTGGAGACCCTCAATTCGCTGGCGATAAAAAGGAAAAAGGAAAGCCATTTTGTGGACAAAGGACTTTTCAGAAAGTTGTTGACTTTAAAAACCCTGTCAGAGCTTGAGGTCAAGAGTTGGAGGCCAGCCCGGGAAACACAGGGAGACTCCAATATCAGCATAATGCTTTTTTAAAATTAGCCTAGCATAGTGGCATATGCCTGAAATCCTAGCTACTTGGAAGCCTGAGGAGGGAAGATTATTTAACCCAGGAGTTGGAGGCTGCAATGAACTATGATCACACCACTGTACTCCAGCCTGGGTAACAGAGCAAGACCCTGTCTCTTCAAAAACACACAAACAAAACCCATTTCTGAGATTGGAGGGAAGTTTTTTCTGACTTAATTTACAATTCTATTCTAACTGAAGCTTTCACATGATTGTTATTGATTTGCCTTAAGGAAATATGAGGGGAAGGGGAACATACAAGTACATGTCTTTGAGGCAATTTCCTCTCTTCAGGTCTGCCATGTAACTGTGCAGATCAGTTTGTGCCGGTATGTGGACAGAATGGACGCACTTACCCCAGTGCCTGCATTGCTCGCTGTGTGGGTCTCCAAGACCATCAGTTTGAGTTTGGATCATGCATCTCAAAGGATCCATGTAATCCTAATCCCTGTCCAAAAACCCAAAGGTAAGTCAAATGGCATATTTTTTTCAACTGAAGACCAACACTTGCAAATTATCTACCATGTACCAGACAGTGAAATTACAAACGTGAATTAAGAAGTGGTCTCTGCCTAAAGAGTTTAGAATCTAGAGGGAAAGAGCCATGTGAAGCTGCTTGATAAGGTGCTATGATTGGGAACCCAGAGGTGGAGCGGTTCACACAGCCTAGGCAGAGAAAAGCCTGGAAACGCCTCTAGAGGATGTGACCCTCAGCCAACTCTGGAAAGATGAGCAGAAGATTATAGGCAAGGCTTACAGTAGAGAAAAGGTGCTGTGTGCAAAAGCAGACAGAGTCACAGGAGCAAAAGTCAGGACTGTTGGCAATGAGGAGATAACCCTGCTGGGCATATCGCAGTTCTGTAAGACAGAAACAGAGTGTAATGCAAGGAGAGGTAGCAGATAAGAGGAGAGAAAAGGGTATATTCTTATTAATAGCTGTTTATGCCTGATAGTCAAGGGAAATTTTCTTCTACTTATGTGCCTACATTTTAGGAATTAGACGTGAGAAATTTTTGGAAACACAAGTTTAGTACTATTTGAAATTACTTGTTTAGGGCTCCTTTCTGCACAATTTTCCCACTAAGCTCAGAGAACAGTGCACCCGGCCTTAATGGTGGATTTCTACATGTGGTAGCCACCAGGGCAAGTGCCTTGCTGACTCTTAGATTGCAGCCTACTAGAACTGGAGTGTTCTCTAGCCCCCTGAGAAGTCTGATCAGGACACATTCCAGTACCACAATCCTTTCCTCATGAAGGATTTGTGGAGTATAAGCAATTGCTTCTCCACCCTGAAACCCTAGTGCAATATGGAGGAAAGGGAAGATTTCCTTATGTGCTAAAACAAATGGCAAAGAATTGGTTACCCGTCTGCCAAAGTTTATACAACAAAACTAAGCCAAGAAAGTTTCTGCAGAAAGATGACAGGATGCCATGCATAAAATAAGCCAAAATATAGGTTGTGTTGGGAGGTAGAATTGACAGCTGTTTTGGTATATTTATTCATTTGCTTTCTCTATTGACTAACCTTTCTGAATAAGGTTGTCTTGCTTTTGTAATAAAATGGCAAAAAGGAGTCTCAAAGTAGGAAAACCGTTCTGGGTATACTATAAAACCCAAGAAAAGATTGAAAATTTCAGCTATATGAAAATCAAAATTTTCTGCATGGTAACAGACAAATGACAAACAGGGAGGAATATCACAGAGAAAAGGTTGATGTCCTTAAATATAAAGAGCCCCTACAAATCAATATGAAAAAGATCAATCTAATATAAAAACAGGCAAAGATCAATAGCCTAATAGAAAAATGAGCCAAAGGCATAAACACACACACACATAAAACAAATAGGTCTTAAACACTTGAAAAGGCAGTTTTGTTAGAGTCGCTCTAGCTACTGTATACAAACCCCAAAATATCATTACATTCACATAGTAGAAGATCAAATAAAGTCCATGTGTGTTCAGCCGGTGGCTTTCCATGTGGCTAATCAGAAGCACAGGAGGCTTTCATCTGGTGACACTGCCATCTTCCACAAGCGTCATAATCTTGCTCTGTATCTGCGTCTGGACAGCAGTTAAAGAAGGGAGATAGTGGGGATTGCTCTTGAGAAGCTTTTGTGGGCCAGGTCCAGAAGTGACATTCGGGCCAGCACAGTGGCTCATGCTTTTAATCTACTACTTGTAAGGCTGAGGCCTCCAGGAGGATTGCTTGAGCCTAGGAGTTCAAGACCAGCCTAGGCAACATAGTGACACTGCATCTCTACAAAAACTCAAAAAATAATCCAGGTGTGGTGGGACACACCTGTGGTCCCAGCTACTCGGGAGGCTGAGGCAGAAGGATTGCCTGATCAGGAGGTCACAGCTATGGTGAGCCATCATCATGCCACTGCACTCTGGCCTGGGCAACAGAATGAGACCTCAACTCAAAAATAAATAAATAAATAAATAGTGACATTGATCACTATTTCCAGCCACAGTCATTATATAGAAATCAGTTAGCTGCAACTAACTGCCAGGGAGACTAGGAGCTATTATAATCTAGATGTATAGCCACAAGGAAAATTAAATGAATTTGGTAAAAAAAAAAAAAACTAGCCAAATTCACAAACTTAACCTTCCTCATATTAAGAGAAATTTAAATTAAATTAAGACTTCATTTGTGTGCCATTTTCCATCTATCAGAGTGGCAAAGATAAAAAGTTTGGTAACATAGTATTGGGAAACGGCTACTTTCATACAAGAGGAGGTTGGGGGAAGACTGTTACGTCCTCTGTGGAAGGCAGTTTAGCCAGATTTGCAGTTTTAAATGCATATAACCTTTGGATCTGCATATATAAATGCTTATACTTACATAAAATATCTCTGGAAGGTAAATAAAAAATTGGTACTAGTGGTTACTTCTAGGGAAGAGAACTAGGTGTCTAGGACAGAGTGGAAGAGAGGCTTGTTTTTCACTGTGTTCATTTTGTACCTTTTCAATTTCACCACAAGCTTATGTTACCAAATAATTTTTAAAATAGTTCAAATAGTTTAAAAAATAATTAATTATCAAAAAAGAGGTCAGGTGTATTGGCTCACACCTGTAATTCTAGCACTTTTGGAGGTTGAAGTGGGAGGACTGCTTGAGCCCAGGAGTTTGAGACCAACCTAGGCAACATAGAGAGAACTCGTCTCCACAAAAAATTAGCCAGGTGTAGTAGCGCATGCCAGTAGTCTCAGCTACTCTGGAGGCTGAGACAGGAGGATCACCTGAGCCCAAGAGGTTGAGGCTATGGTGAGCCATGATCATACAACTGCACTCCAGCCTAGGCACAGAGTAAAATCTCGACTCACAAAAAATGAAAAATAAAAAGTTGTATTTATTCATCAAGTGTCTACTGATGTACCAGGCATTTTCCTAAACATGAGGATATAACCAGGCAAACTAGAACAAGTCACTGCCCTGTTCGTGTTTACACTTGTTTGCCCCCAGATTCTCAGTCATTTTTTATGATCCCCTTATTTCCATATACTCAAATTGATCAAATTTTTCCCCCCAAATTACAAAATTTCTTCTGCTAGTCCAGGTTCTCATCCCTCACATATTAATGAGGAATGAAGTTCTAAATACTCTTTTCTGGCCGGGTGCAGTGGCTCAAGCCCATAATCCCAGCACTTTGGGATGCTGAGGTGAGAGGATTCTCAGAGCCTGCAGGTTCGAGACCAACCTGGGCAGCGTGGTGAGACCTCATGTCTACAATAAATTTTTTTAAAAATTACCTGGGCGTGGTAGCATGCGCCTGTAGTTCCGGCTACTTGGAAGGCTGAGATGGGAGGATCGCCTAAGTCCAGCAGCTCAAGGCTGCTGTGGCCAGGAGCATGCCACTGCACTCCTGCCTGGGCAACAGAGTGAGATTCCAACTCAAAAATAACTAAATATTCTTTTCCATTATTTTTCTTCAAACATCTTAAAATCATATCTAAGTGCATTCTAATTTTAGGTCACATCAGACTGGGTGACCATATACAGTGATGGTGGTGTTTTCGGTGCAGGAGATTATCCCTAAAAAAGAATATAAGTAACTTCCTTTGAAATTGAAATAACACTAGCTACTATATTCTTCTTTTATTTTGCAGACTAATATTTGTGTGTCCTGTTGCTGCAAATACTTATTGAAAGCTAAGCATTTTTATAGGTCTTAATCTTCTTTCAGAAAGTTATACATACCTTTGTAAAAATTATGAAAGCAGAAACATCTAAGGAAGAAGAGAACCAGTATCCCTATTTCCTTGAAGGAGTGCGGGGATTTAGAATGAAGTGAGGTCCAGATAATACCAGGAAAGACCAGCTTCACGGTGCCCTTCTCTCAGGGATTTGCAGGCAGCCGGGGTCAGCTCCTCAGTCTTATAGGCACAGAGACCTGAATTATTTAAGACATAGAGTGAAGCCTCTTCTTAAGATAGACTCATGTTAGCCAAGCTGAAAATTAAGTGCCTGAAAATGTTTCATTTGCTATTGACTACAAGTCCTCCAGCATTGACCCCAGCCCACCTGTTAGCCTCTCATTACAGCACTTCTACGCTGTGTGTGCATACTTGGCTCCTGCCCTCGAGGTCATCTGCCCCAGCACCACAATCCTTGCGCATCACACCCAAGTACAGGCTGCTTCCTCAGCCTGCCCGGCCCATGCAGCCCCAAGCTCCAACCAAAACACCACCTCTCCCGAAGCTTTCTCCAGGGTCCTCAATGAGAATGACTCGTGCCCATGAGCATTTTGCACGTCTTTTCCACCTCATAGTCTTCCTTATGTGGAGGCTCAACTCTCCCTCTCTACATAAGCTCTGTGAGTACAGGACTATTCCAGTTTATCTCTTACTTTCTCCTCAACCTCCTGTGCCTTATCCAGTGCCTTGCCAGCCCCACCACAGTCCCTCCCTACAGTGGCTCACTATGCTGCCTTCATATTTTTCAGGTGCGTACCCAAGCCACAAGTCTGCCTGACAACTTTTGACAAGTTTGGATGTAGCCAATATGAGTGTGTGCCAAGACAGCTTGCTTGTGACCAGGTCCGCGATCCCGTTTGTGACACTGACCACATGGAGCACAACAATCTCTGCACTTTATACCAAAGAGGAAAAAGCCTCTCTTATAAAGGCCCTTGCCAGGTACAGGGGTTTGGCTGACAAACCAAAGTATATTAGGCATAAAATTGATTTATGATCTTTTACAGTTGCAAGGGTCCTCTGTAAATCCTACCAAATCCAGAGAACCCAGTCCTTCACTCTCTCCTAGCTTTGGAAGGCTCTTGCTGGTGTGTGTACCCTTGTGCATCTGGTGCAACAAGCAAGAACAGAGAACAGCTTTTTGCAGCCCACCTCTAGGAAAAGCATTTAAGGCTTCCCACCCCTGGCATGGTCCACACCATTTTCACTTCCCATGGCTCTATGGGTCCTCACTAGAAAGCAGCAAGAACACGAGTTAAAACCAGGAAAAGAGTTTCTCCACTCTTCCCACCACAGCCCCACCTCTCGAGGTACTGAAAAGTGATTGAACATTTCTCTAAGACTTAAAGTCTTTGTATATCAGTTTATCTCTCAGTCTTTTAGAGTTGTGGGATCTACATTTATGTTTAAGGAAAAAACCCAAGGCTGGGTGCAGTGGCTCATGCCTGTAACCCCAGCACTTTGGGAGGCCAAACAGGAGGATTGCTTGAGCCCTGGAGTTCAAGACCAGCCTGGGCAACATACAAGAACTCATCTCTACAAAAAACCCAAAAAATTAGGCCGCCATGGTGGCACATGCCTGTAATCCCAGCCACTTGGGAGGCTGAGATGGGAGGATCACCTAAGCCTAGGAGGTCAAGCTGTGATCTCACCCCTAGCACTCCAGCCTGGGTGACAGAGTAGGACCCTAAGTCAAAAAAATATTTTAAAAACCAAGGACAACCTCTTTGGAGCTTCCCCCATGCATCACTGATTTTATGCAGGCCTCTCTTACTGGGTTCCATCTTTGGGCCCAGCATCCCCTGCCCACAACCAGCTAATAACACCTGACATGATTGATCCAGTTCCCTGGTCTTCATGGTATAGAAAAATCCCTCGTTTGTCCCCCTTAGCTTGTCTTCTCTCAAAGCTTCTGTGCCAATCGCATTGATACCACCTACTTTGAATTCCCAGTCTTCTCTTCTTACTTGTTCCCTCTTCCTGGCTAAGATTTTTCTCTGATTATTCCTAACCTACCTGTTGGTTCCAGAGTCTGTCTGCCCCACTGACCTCTCCCCTCTCCTTTTTCTGTACCCAGCATGAGTTGATAAGACTTCCACATTTTTACAAAGGTTGATCTTGTTTCTTCAAACAGGCACTTCTGGGATTCTAAGAGACCTGAGCAGAGCAGGGAGAGGGATTTTTATCTCATATCAGTTCACATGGAATGAGCACTAGGTCCCACAGAGGCTGAGAAAAGTAATCTTTTCAGTTCATCTTGAGACAACCCTATTGCTCACCACGTCCCATTTAGCCCCCCTTAAGAGGGTCCCCACAGTCTATACCTGTGTCTTTTTTCCTTTCTGAAAATAGGGAGACATGCTGTGTACTCTTGGTTAGGGAAGGTGCATCACAGAGGTTTCCAGGCTAAATGTGATTGTTTGCCCTCAGCCCTTCTGCAGAGCCACAGAGCCCATCTGCGGTCACAACGGGGAGACCTATAGCAGCGTGTGTGCCGCCTACTCAGATCGTGTGGCTGTTGATTACCATGGGCCCTGCCAGGCTGTCGGGGTCCTCTCAGAGCACAGCTCTGTCGCCGAGTGTGCTGCTGTGAAATGTCCTTTGCTCTCAGCGACTGGGTGTAAACCCATCATCCCACCCGGTAGGCTGGCAGTATTTGGGGTAGGATCGGGAAGATGTGTTTATTTGCCTCCAGAAAGTGAGTCATTGAGAAGAGAGTTGACTAAGTTCTTTTCAATTTTTCAAAAAGTCTTGAAAAGACTCTTACACTGATTAGACCCATTACTCTGTGTTGACCTTAAAAAGCCATGGATTACCTTAGATATCATCTGGTCCTGTGATTTTAAAACAACATAGGGCTGGGCTCGGTGGCTTGGCCTGTAATCCCGCACTTTGGGAGGCCGAGGTGAGTGAATTGCCTGAGCCCGCGGGTTCAAGACCCGCCTGGGCAACTTGGTGAGACCTTGTCTCTACAATAAATAAAAAAATTAGCCAGGTGTGGTAGCACACACCTGTAATTCCAGCTACTTGTAAGGCTGAGGCGGAAGGATCACTGGAGCCCAGCAGGTCGAGGCTGCGGTGGCTGGGAGTGGCCACTGCACTCCAGTCTGGGTGACAGAGTGAGACTCCAACTCAAAAAAAAGAAAAACATAGAGCCCCTTTTCAAGCA
>CAUYQG010121813.1:0-21334 GCA_963574415.1 Tarsius wallacei | reverse complement strand
CACAAATTGCTTTGAGTTAGTACTTGGTATAAAAAATGTGGAACAGGCCGGGCTCGGTGGCTCAGCCTGTAATCCCGCGCCTTGCTGAGGTGAGTGGATTGCCTGAGCCCGCGGGTTCGAGACCCACCTGGGCAACTTGGCAAGACCTCATCTCTACAATAAATCAAAAATTAGCCGGGTGTGGTAGTGCGCGCCTGTAGTTCCAACTCCTTGGAAGGCTAAGGTGGAAGGATCGCCGGAGCTCAGCAGGTCGAGGCTGCGGTGGCCGGGAGCGGCCACTGCACTCCAGTCTGAGTGACAGAGTGAGACTCCAATTCAAAAAAAAAAAAAAAAAATGTGGAACAAATATTTTAAAAGAACACAATCAACTCTAAAGATTAATATTGTCTTAAGAATGTCACCTAATTCCTTAGCCAATTAGATCCACCCTTGTTTTCAAACAAACAAAAACTTGAAATTTCTTCCATAGGAATAAAAATAAAATAAAAATGCAAAGCATATCTAAACAAGGAAGTGTCCCGATTGGACAGAGATGTTCTGAATTTGTCATTCTTCTTGGATAGACCTCTCCAAAGTATTATTTATTTTTATAGGCCATTTATCTGATTATTTGCTGAGATTCCCTCAGCAAGAAGGAAAATACCTCCTTTGAACCAGTTAAGTCAGAGACCATTTGGATCCAACATTGGTATCATTTTTGTTCCTAGAAAGATGGTGTATTCTAGGGAAGATGTAGTTCTGCCATGGTAGGAAAGATAAAACTGAGGGTTTAAAAAGCTATGGAGTACCCAAAATAATATTAAAGTTTGGGGCTTCAAAACACTTAGTAAGTAGGTTGTTTGTAAGTATTTGTTGAAGAAGGAATAGAAGAGAAAGAAGAAGGAAGGAAGGAAGGTAGGAAGGAAGGAGGGCAAACCGATGGATATTAGTGTTTACACAAATTACTTTGGAATAAAATGACAATTTAAAAGTAGTTTTCTCACCACCCTCAAAACAAGCAAGATTCTTGGGGCAGAGTTTTCTATTCCACACCCTAAGAACATGTTTTGTGTCTAGTGAAGACCCAAGAAGAGCCCAAGGTATATCAATAAATGTAAATGGTTCAATATCAATATATATATATAGAAAAAGCCAAGATCTTGTATGATGTACTCTATATGCTTTAAAGAAGTGCTGAAGTTGAGTTTATTTTTTGCTCTTAACATATGACATTTTTGAGATCTTAAAATCATACACCTTTACCCTAGATTGAACAATGTCGTGATTTTTCAGGCAGTGAGTGATAAAAGGGGAAAAGGAAAATAAAGATTGTGAAGGAAAGACCTGTAGTTGGAGGAGGGTCAGTGACAACTTAAAGTATTAAACAAAACAATATAGGTAGTCTTGCAGTTATGGAAAGATCAAAGAACTCTTTACAACTTGATAAGTAATCAGATTTCATTTAAGAATTCTATGGTAGGAAAGTCTACTTCTGTCTATGGTAGAGTAAATGATAAAAGTCTAACCCGCTCATGGTAAGTAAACATAAAAATGAAGAAAATTTATGAGGCAACTGTTTCAGGCATAGGAAAAGTCAGTGCAAGCTTTGGTATCCTTGAGAGAAGATAAATTTACAATCATACTAAATCTCTGCCTAGGAATCTCAGCAGAGTAATGGAAACAAAACAAAAGGAAGAAAGAGAAGAAATGGAAATTCTTGAACAAAAGATTAAAATAAATTAAATTTTAAAAATTCTTATCTTCAGTGCACCATTGTCTCAAATTCCTCTAGTGATACCTTGTGTATAGGGTGTTGGCTAATTTGCCAGAGGGTTTTTTCCTCCCCTCTTTGTCTATTCCCTTCTTAAATTTGAGTCTTCCTTCTATACTGTCCTGTAGAGATATGATATAACAGATGTAGACCTATCAGAGAATTTAAAATAAGTACGATTAATATGCTAAAGATGCTAATGGAAAGGATAGACAATGTGCAAGATCAGATAGGTAATTTCAACAGAAATGGAAACTTTTAAGAAAGAATCAAATGAAAATACTAGAAAGTAAAAGTACAGTAGCAGAAATGAAGATTATCTTTGATGGGCATAATGGTAGACTTGACAAGGAGTCAGTGAACCTGAATAGAGATCCACGGAAATTCTGCAAACTGAAGTGAAAAAGATAAAAAGAATAGAGGGAGAAACCCTCACAACATAGCTCTAAAAGTTTTAGACAATATCAGATGGTCTAAAATATGCATAACTAAAATCCCCAAAGAGAATGGAGCTGAAAAAATATTTAAAGAAATAATATGGCTGGGCTTGGTGACTCAGCCTGTAATCCCAGCACTTTGGGAGGCCGAGGCAAGTGCTTTGCCTGAGCCTGCGGGTTCAAGACCAGCCTGGGCAACTTGGCGAGACCTCATCTCTACAATAAGTCAAAAATTAGTTGGACACAGTAGCACGCCTGTGGTTCCAGCTACTTGGAAGGCAGAGGCAGAAGGATTGCTGGAGCCCAGCAGGTCGATGCTGGAGTGTCCGTGAGCATGACACTGCATTCCAGCCTGGGCGACAGAGTGAGACTCCAGCTAAAAAAAAAAAAAAAGAAAGAAATAATAGCAGGGGATTTTCCAAAATTAATAACAAACACTAAATCATAGATCTTCAGAGATCTATGTTCTCCTCAAAGAACACCAAGTAGGGTAAATACAAAAACAAACACACAATAAAATCATCTATATATATTTAGACTGCTGAAAACAAAAAACAATGATAAAGTTGTGTAAGCAGCTTCTTCAAAAAAGACCCATTATCTACAAAGGAACGAGGATAAGAATTATAGCACACCTCTCATCAGAACAAATGCAAGCAAGAAGATAGTAGCATAGCATAACAACTTTATAGTGCTGAGGGAAATAATCAGCTCAGAATTTACATTCAGAGACAATAGCTTTCAGAAATTAATAAGAAACAAAGACTTTCTCAGACCAAGAAAAACTAAGTGCATGGATGCACTGGTAGCAGACTTACTTTATAGGAAATGTGAAAGGAACTTTTTCAGGCTTCAGAAATATGACACAGGTCAGAAACTTGAATCTGCATAAGAAAATGAAGAGCATTGGAAATGAAATACATGGGAGTGAAACATAATTTATATTTTCTTGTTATTATTTTCTCTAAAAGAAAATCTTTCAAAGCAAAAATAGTAGCAATGTGTTATGTGCTTATAGCATGCTGTTATTAGGAGATTATGCAACACACTAAACTGTGTAATTTATTTGAAATTAGACAGAAATTATTTTAAAATGCATATTGTAACTCCTAAGTCAACCAATAATAATTATTTTAAAGAAGTTAAATAATAATTCAAAAAAAGATAAAATTAAATGATAATGTCTAAATAGAGAAGGCAGAAAAATAAGGGGGGGGGACAAAGAACAAATGGAACAAAAAGAAATCAGATCTCAAGATAGTTGATTTTAATCCATTCATTTCAAACTCACTAGATGGGAGTGTTCTAAACACGCTAGTTGTTCACAGCATTCTCTTATTACCGTTTTAATATCTGAGGGGTCAATAGTCATGTCTTCTTCATTTTTGCATTGATAACTGATATTCTTATTTGTTTTATCTTGATTAGTCTAACACAGAAGATTGTATAGCATGGAATTTCATTTATATGAAACTCTGGAACAGGTAAAATTAGTCTATAGTGGAAAAAAGGTTAAGTCATTTCCCAAGGTAGTAGGTTCTGGAGGGGAGATAGCTATGAAAAGAATACCAGGGAACTCTTTAGGGGGCCATGGGAATGTTGACTTGATGGTCATGGAAACCTGAACTGAGGTGGTAGTTACAAGGATACATATATATGCGCACGCACACACACACACACACACACACACGTCGAAACTTATTTGAACACTTATAATGTGTGCATTATGTTGTATGCAGTTTATATCTCAATAATGTTGATTGAAAAAAGAGCTCACTAGCAGAACAAAAGCCATGATATCCATCTTTAATTTCCTACATCCCTGGTGACAGCAAAACTGTAAATCTGTTCACATCCAAATTTAAAGTGCCAATATAAGTGCCTTGGCCACATTGGTCTTTTGCAAATAAATATGTTCAGACCCTTAGGATGCAAAGATCAACTCTTCCATAAAATATAAAAATAAATAATAACAAGGGGAAATTTTAAAGTTCTGTGTTATTTTGATATATAGGAAACCTGGCTGAGAGAAATGCTTCTTGCAATCCAGAAATAACATTTTTAAAGTTTTTAAAGAAGATGGTGTAGACTAAGATTTTATGATCCTTCAGCATTTATAACCAGTCCTCTAATAACTTTATCTTAATGATTATATAGTAAGTTCTGTCTCAAAGCTACAAAAACTTTCCGAGAATTTATGTTTTATCTATTTATGATACAACATACCCCATTTGTTGCCATTTTACATTCTACCTTGTTCCAAAAAAAGTTTAAATTCTTCAATATTTTCATGACTTAAAGGAAAAGGGAAGTGGCAGACACTGTATCTTCCAGACCAACTGAAAGACTAGCTGCAGATACAACACCAACACATGTGACAACTCAAGAACCAATTTGAACTTTTCTTCCTCACATAAATCTAAGGAGGAGTTCTTGCTTGCTTAGTTCTGAGAATAAATTTCCATGGGAGAAGCCAAGTCATCAAAATTCTGTCTTTGGTTGGGGTCTTTTCATTCTCTTGGCACCATGGTTGTAAGGTCAGAAAACTTACACAGAGTCAAGGTAGAGACCAAGAAAACAGTAGCAACGACCAGGATCTGGGCATTCCGTCCTGATGATGACTTCAGAATCAGGTAAAATCTGGAGTTGTCCATTTTACTCCCCAAGCTCACCTCTCTAGAAAAGAACAGGATGTCATTGTGAAGCTGACACCCACTGTGCATCATCTCCTGGAAAGTGCCACAAAGTACAGTTGCCTTTGGAGTTCAAGGTCTGGGGATTCTAGCTGCACAATCAGACTATCAATGACCAGTGCTAAGTGCTACAGCAGAAATTATACAAAGTTTCTATATTCAGGGACATGAGAGCTGCCTGCAGAACAGAGGGATCAGAAGCAGCTTTACAGAGGGACAGGACTTGAGTTGCATCCAAAAGTTGCTAATTTCAGGCAGGTTGGATGGAAGTGGAGCTTGCAGGATACTGAATGGGCTAAATGATGCTGGCTAAATCTCCTGAAGAATAATCGTGATTCTACCAAATATTGTAGTAGCTGCTGACCCTACATCACCTAGTTGGCATGTATTTGTCAGCCTTGCAGTGTTTTCTCTATTTTCTACTGCTGCTGCAAGGGCAGAGTCTGAACATAATTATTAAAAAGTCTTCCATGGCTGTGTTGAGTCCTTGTCTGAAGCTTTTGTATTTATTTTAAATCGGTTTCATTCATTTTGGAAGGAGGTAGGGCCTTTGAGTCACTTTAATTCCTACCTGCAGGTACATCTTGTCCTTTTGTAAAACGTATTTTCCTGATATTTATGGAACAATTTATGCTGTCTAATCAAACAAATTAAAACACTTATTTTTGCTTTCCTCAATTCAGTCGATTGTTAATAATCATGTTGTCATTTTTTTCCAGGCTTGGCACCAAAACTTTATTCATTCCCCTTAGAAATTCTGCCACCAACCTACTATAAAAACTGTCATTATCTTTCAAAGTCACAGTCCTGACATCTGTTAAATAAAGGTTTATTTTACACTTCAAAAGTCAATCTGCACAGCTGACTAAACTCCTTCAGAATTTTACAGCTTGCTCTTGTCAAATATTTGGGAAAATAAAATTTGCTTTTAAAAAAATATTTGATTTTTACAGAAAAGAAAATACTGTTTATCAAAATTATTTTGTTTCTTATTCTGAAGGGAAAAAAAAACCCTCAACTTTTCTTATCAATTGGTTTTTAGGAAAAAATATAAAAATAAAAGAAACTGAATTTCTGTGTGTTTCATTTCAAATAACAATTTCTTTCTTCTAACAACCCTGAAGGTTGAATAGGTCATCTAAGTTCCAAATAAATTATTAGAAAGAAAATTGCAGCAACATGACTGGCCTTGAGAATTAGGGGAGAGTGGCTGTCTTCTCCCTGTTCCAGGGGGAGCCCCTCTAGTCTCTCTCCACAGCCTCTGCCTGACTGATTTAGATTTGAACCATGGCCCTCTATGCTAAAGACCCTCTTTGACCCCCCTCATTAAAGTAAAGGACAAATCTCCACTTGCCCTCTAACCTCATGGAAACAAAAGAAGGAAATGAACACGTTACAGAACATTTGCCCTATATTGAGCTCTGTGCTAAGAACTTTCCATGGGCTACCTTGTTTAATCCTTACAATAACCCTACATTGTCATACCCAGGATCTGAAGTCTAAGCTTATGATTAGACTCTAAATATTTGCTGCTGTAGTGTCACACCCTAAAAGAACCCAAAAGGGAAGATCCTGTGTCTGAGATGCCAGAGAAATGAACTGGAAACAACGGACGAGACATTAACTTTATTTCGGAACTTACCTACAGGGAAGGTAATCCAGGAGCGACTGGCTGGACAGGAAAAAAACACTCCTGCCTGTAAAAAAGACACATAGCTCGTATAGCATCTTAAAAAGGGTGGAGCGCGGGGTTAAGATGCAAAGTGTAGGGCTTCTAGTGCGTAGGCGCAGTGTGAGAACGCGCTTATACGTGCCTCACATGTGCACGGAATGACTGTGATTTCTCTCTAGGGGTGGGATTTTTAGTATTATAATGAACTAAACAGAACCAAAAATTTTGGACATTAATCCAATCATGCCTGATGTGGTCTGAGCCAGCCTGGCAGGCCGACTGCCTCAAGGAAGGGTGCTCAAGAACATTCACTATGCGTAACTGCAAGATGAGATCAGCAGGTGTGGAGAACTTATTTTGCCCATGGCCTCAGTATGACCTGTGTGCCCAGGCATGGAGGAGGAGAAGGAGACATCCTGCACTGGCCACCCCAGGACCCCCTCCCCAGGCTCCAACTCCCTGCTCGAGGCCATTACGGAGTGTGTTCATGGTGTCACTGTGTATCACCCTATAGCTGCCTTACTGCAAGCTACAGAATACCATGATCGATCCTTTCACGAACATACCTTTTTCCTTGTTTGGCATCTTACGATTCCAAGCTTCAAATTTTCTTCAGTGAGAGCGCATGCCTCTACAGCTACACACATTTGTGAATCCATACATTCGTAACTGTTAAGTGAAGTATTTTCAAACATAGTGTGTTCTGGGTACGTTACCGTTTTTCTCATGTGGATCTGCTGTCTAATATAAATAGTGACGGGTCTAAACGTAGCGTTTACAGGAATTTCTATGTGTGTTTTCATGGATAAAGCTTAAACAATTTGCTCCTGCTTCTGACATAGAAGTCATGAAATTTGCTGTCTAGCTTTCTTACATCTTAGGTTTTCCACCCACTGCCTGGGGTAATAGAAGGAGCAATGTGCCAGAAATTGGAAGACCTGGCCTCTGATCCTTGCTCTGCCATTAATTAGCCATTTCGCATTGGAAACGTCGCTTGGCTTATTCCAAAACCATTTTCTTTTTGGTGCAAAGAAGAGAGATAATAGTACCTACCACTCAGGTTACTATAAAAACCAAGTAAGTCATGTGGAAATAATTCAGAAACTATAAAGAACTTTTAATGATGCTAAAATTCAAATTTATTACTGTTACACCCTGGGTAGAACCCTTTACAGCTTCCAGTGTTCTTAAGTTAAAAGCCAGCCTCCTTATCGCTGCTCACTAGTCCAGGTTCTGGGTTGCAAGCAACTGGAATTAATTCTTATAATCTTCGAAAGAAGGAGCTCTTTGGAAGAATATTATAGGTTCACAAAATGCCTGGGTGACTTGGGGAATGATATGAACAGAGGAGCTCTGGAGGACAGATGGAAGGATCATTCTGGAAGAACAGAGTTCCAGATAGTGTTATCACCACTGCTTGATGCGATGGGATGCCCCTGCCATCGAGGAACTCTAAACTCTTCCTTTAATTTTGCATCTTTTGTTCTAAATTCAGAGACTTGAGGAGGTGGAATGATTGGCCTAACATGGGTCCCATGACTATGCCGTGGATACCAGAGGGTGTGAACAGGGAGGAGGATCTCCCTTCTTTATCCTCCATAACAGGAGACTATAGCTGTGGATACTACAGATGTCTTGCACAATGGGAGATGCCCCCAGATAGAAAAAGGAGTTGGACACCAGACAGTGAATTCAAAGCAAAAACAGCTGATACCCCAACCCACGACTTCCTGCAGAGTCTGGCTCTGCTTCTCCCATTAGCCTCATCTGGCACCACCAATGACACCCCCCCCACTCACCCACAGCCGTGCTGTAGGCTCCCTAGTCTTATTTCATTCCTTTTTTGAACCAATCTCTTTTTCATCTCGCTCAACACCTGGAGTTCTTTCTTCTCTACCATCTCTTTGGCTAACTCCTCTTTCACCTTTAAGTCTTAGCTACAAGGAAACTTCTGTGGAAAATACTCATATGATTACCACCACTCTTGATCAAATCTTGCCCCAACCCCACCCATTGTATATGCCCATATAAACCTGTGCTTCTTCATATAGCACTTATGTTTACTGATCATCAGCATGATTTTGTAAATGTCTGTCTCACCTATGAGAATGCAAGTTTCATGTGAATCTATATCTATCTTATTCATGAATATAGCCCAGTTTCCAGTAACCCCTACTATAGGCAGGTAAAAACTCTCCTCCTTCTTCCTTTGGGTTATGCAAGCTTAAAGGACTTGACCATGTGCTTAGTCTTCTTTATATCCTTCTTGTTGGCATAATTCTAGGGAAAATTGAATAATGGATCAGCAGATGGGTGGATGCATGAATAAAGTAGCTGGAATTGTAGTGTAAAAGCTCTTTCTACTCTTTTCCTTTGAGCCCTTCTGGTATGTCTTAGATTAAATTCCTTTTGTTACTGTAAGCTGGGAGAAAAAAAATAATAAGCACAAGCACATCTTATCAACCGATAAATATGAACTAGGTTTTTTGTTAGATACCATAGGGGTTAAAAGTAATTTTAAAACTTTATTTTTTCCCCTCTCAAAGAGCTTACCATATAGTTAGGAAGACAGGGCAATAACACATGAGGAATTAAACAGTAAAGGCTGAAGGCAATAATACAGGACAGTAGTAAAGGAGATGTTATGTGATGGGGTATTGTTAATTGCCAGTAGAGTATAGACAAGGAAAGCTATTCATTCAGAAGAGATAGAGGTTTTGGCTTTTAGAGAGGCCTTTCTTTCTCCACCAACTACCATTCACAGATAAGCACACTCTTCCCAGAGGAACTGCACCTTTTAGGAAACACTTCTGCCTACCACCTTTCTTCCAGCCCCTCCCTGCCCTCTCCATCTTCGCAAGCACATTTTGAGTTGTGAGCCTTGGATACAATCACTTTCAGTGCTCTAGGTTTCAGGCTGTAACTCTGTGTCTTTCACAAGAATCTGTGTGTGAATCATTGTCAAATCAGAAGCCCTGTAATTGCTGCTTTGTATAAAATAAGCACAAAAATAGGTGTAGACAGAAACGGTGACTGTTTAGTGGTGCCCATTATATATGCTTGACTGCACAACTCATTTACAAAGAGTTGTACAAGTTGCCATTTTCCATCTAGTTTAGTTAACCAGAAATAGGCCTGTAATTAAGAATCTTTGATTCTGTGCCTATTGGACACTCAACTTGGACTGTCTTGGTTAGGAAATTGGATCACATTCTAAAACAGGCTGACCAATGTGGTTTCTGGATCTGCCACTTTCTGGTTATGTCTTTAACTTCTTTAAGCCCGCACCTTTCTCATCTGTGCAATGGAGCCAGCATCTAGGCTTATTTGTGAACAATGAAAAAGAGAGCAGGCACACAGAGGCTTAGCACAGTCAGTACATTTTAGCTGTCAGTATTAATGTAGCCAAAACATTTTTTGGCAGCGGTTGCTGTTGATTGTATGTGCATTTCCCCAGCTTTTTTTTTCTTTTTGAGTTGGAGTCAGGTAAGGGGAGTAAACCTTGAGAGCCAGGCATCTCGCAACAGAAGCAGCGTAGCTTCAAGATGGTGGCTGGAGGAGAGATGGAGAGATGGGAAGCGGGCCATCTCATGTGGTTCCAATGAGTGAGGGAGGTTTTCCCTCCTCTCTCAGGTACTCTTGCCATCCTGAGTGCACGGCCATTGTGCAGAGTGATTACTCCTGTTGTTTCCGCAATCAACAGCCTAAATTGTGCTCATCTCACTAAGATTAGAAAAAACAAAAATTCTCAACTGGACGGTGGACCACAGCAGTCTGTGAGTAGGCAGGCTAATCAGGAAAGCAATTTCCACCTGGGCAAGGCAGCGCTCAGGACAACAAACACTGTGTCATCTTCTGGCAATTAGAGATGGCCTCTCTCCTTCCTCCATGCATGTTAAATTGCGTGTGTGCAGCACAGGGCAGAAACTCCAGGTGGAAAGGAGAAAAGGGGACCTGAGATCCTGCTTTTAATTAGCTTCTCTTGTGACATTAGTCATGTCCCCCTCTGTCCACCCTTCCTGGGTCCTCTAATCATTTCTAACCATGGGCAATGAACATATGTCTCTCCATTCCCCTAACAGGCACCTGTCTGCACAAGGAGGCAGGCCAACCCCACCCCTCCCTTCCTGCTGATGGAGATGTTCAAGTTTCAAATTTCAATTCGGCCTCTGGGTCTGAGGCTCAATTTTGAACAAGCTGGCATGGGGTGGGTTCTGGTGGTGTACTTTTTAATTGCATTATCCTGGGTGATGAAAATCCTTTCATTCTTCATGCATGAAGCACATGCACACGGGGCACATACTTCCCACAGTGTCTTTGAGCCAGGGCCCGGTTCCCTCCCAGGGCCACTTTGTCAGCTGTTCTAAGATCTTTTGTCATCGCAGTGCTATTAATTGCCCTTGAGCCGCACCAGGCTTTTTAATTCAGATTTCCCTAGAACAGCAGGAGGGAAAATGGAATGATTATAAAAGGGGGTTAATGTTAATTGCTGATAGAGGTAGAGGTTTTTGTCATTGTTGTTCAAGATAGCCCTTTACATTTTGTAATCTTGAAATAAAGAAGTAGAGTTTGGGTAAAGGATCATTGCAAGCCTAGGATCTTCTTGATAAGCCACAGGACAGGGAATGAATGTGCGTTCTTTTCTTTCCTTGTTTTATTTAATCTACTTGTCCCACAGTCAAGGTATTCAAAAGATCTTGCTTGCATAGATACAGGAGACGCCTGTTAGGGCCACACAGTATGTATCCTGATTTTAGAGACTCAGGGGAACAAAAGTAGCAAAACTTCAACTTTAGACATGCAAAGGAAATGTTATATGGACTCCTGAAGAGATTTTAAATGCTATTGATACTGCAGATGGCAGGTGAAACAATGAAGTATCAAAGAAGGGCACTCACCCATGAGATATTCAGAAAAGAGTCGAAGAATCAGGACCTTGATATAGACTTGAGTCAGTCAAATTTAGGATCAACAGGTAAGCACATCCACCAATTGTTGCCACGAGAAGCAAGTTATATTTTCTTTTTGAACAGAATTTTCATTTTATACATTGCTTCAATAGAGTAGGCAACTATGTTGTTGTAATTATGTGCATAATTGCATTCTTACACAATTTTTTAAATAAAATATTTATTTTAGGCAATGCTAAAAAAATCCACTTTGTATTGTGGTAGATGAATATTCGTTTTCCTTCAATGTCAGTAATCAGAAATCCAAAGAAGTGTGGCTTTTTGCACTCCCTAAACTCCCATGCACCCCAGAC
Organism: Tarsius wallacei; assembly: GCA_963574415.1. Lineage (NCBI taxonomy): Eukaryota > Metazoa > Chordata > Mammalia > Primates > Tarsiidae > Tarsius > Tarsius wallacei. Next base: position 9,519 of record CAUYQG010121813.1, on the reverse strand, counting down.
CTCTTCTCATCCTCCCCGCTGAGAAGGCACGGGACCCTCAAGCATCCTGTGGCTTCTCACCACCATTTTGGAGGTCAGAGTGTTTTGTCTGAGAAACAACTAACCATCTCAGCTCTCAATCTCCTGCAAGCACCTGGAGAAACTGTGTTCTACTGTGGAGACCTCAGTAATGGTGAGCTCTCTCATTGTCATTAAACTGTAGTACCTTTCAGAATGACTTCAAATGACAAGAGAGTTATGTTTGAAACTTTGGGTTTACTCTTTCAGTCACCTATTGAGTACTTCCTAAATGTTAGCCAGGATCATATTATTGGGAAGTCTGTGTCAGGACATCGAGCACCTTAGGCACAGCGTCATGCTTAAACTTAGAATGACTCTTTTGTGAGTGAGAGGAAGCACAATTATCAATGGCACTAGGACAAAGACTCTGACTTAGGGTCATCTTCACTCAAATCTTGTCCTATTTCTTCAGCATGGATCTTGCCTGACAAGTATCCCCCTTTCCCAGTGAGGACTGCTCTCAGCATGCCCTCCCACCCCTGGCTCAGATGTACTGATTGAAATCCATCTACCCTCCTTCCGTCTCCACTGGACCCCACCTAAGAAAGCCCAGCAACTCTGGCTAGCTGACAGACTAGCTGACTCTAGCTGCCACAATGTCCTAGAGCGGATGCAAAGGGCAGAACCATTCATGGTGTCTGGCCACTGGCTCCGTTCATCAAGATAAGGTCCCCTTCAGTGGGAAGTCTAGCCATGGAAGCACTCCTGGGCGCCCAAACACACCCGCCCCTCTCATCAGCCTGCAGCCGCTGCTGCACTTAGAGCCACAAATGACAAAGACCCTGCACAGAGGGGATCGATGGCAGGGTGAGCAGAGCCACTTGAGAGCTGGCAGGAACAAAGACGCTCCAGTGTTCAGAAACTGCTCAGTCCTCTGGGGAAAGGTGAGCGAACATGTTGCTGGCGATAGTTTCCATCCCCCTCACCTGCCTCTCTCAAACACACAGGCTCATTTTTTTTAAAGTTGATCTTCACCAAAAAAAAAAAAAAAGAACGAAAGAAAAAAAGAAAGAAAAAGGAAACACTGCAGTTTGATTAAGTCCTTTTGTTTTCTCCTTAATAGCTGCATCAAATTTAATGTTTATAAGGTGAAGAATGAAGGATAAAGCGCCTCTTTCCAACTGCTCACTCCAAAAAATCCCTAGAAAAAGTAAAATGAAATTAAACCATGTTTTGCAAACTTGAAATTGTTGGATTAGAAGATAATTTGTAAAATCTACTGTGTTGTTTCCTTTTTTTCCAGGAAGATAAGCATGCAGAGCTTTTCTTAGCCTGTACGTTGCATTTTCTTTCCTGTCCTCTCTGTCCCTGCAACTCAAAAATGAGAGTCACCAATGTCTGCTTCACCTGCCTCCCAGGATTTCCTGTGAAGATTGATGTTGATAAAACAACATAAATATGCTGTGTTTATATGACACTGTATAGCTTATAAAGCACTTTCACTTCATCTTCACAATGACGCAGCAAGGTGGGTGATTTAAGCCTCCACACATCAGTGTGGGTTGGAAAGATCACACAGCACAAGACACGAGTGTCATGCTCATTGATGGGTAACTATGAGGAATAGTGACAATGAGTCTCTTGAATCTCTGTCAGTGGCTCGAATATTTCCTGGGCTGCTCCAGGGCATCCCCCATTGATATAGTTTGGATGTTGTCCTCTCCAAGTCTCATGGTGAAATGAGATCCCCAGTGTTGGAGGTGGGGCCTATGGGAAGTAATTGATGCTATCCTCTCACTAATGAGTGTGTTTTTCCTATTAGTTTAGACCAGAGTTGGTCATTTAAAAGAGCCTGGCACTTCCTTTTCTCTCTTGTTCCTGCTCTTACTATGCGACAGCCTGCTCCCCCTTCTCCTTCCGCCATGATTGTAAGCTTCCTGAGAGTCTACTAGAAGCAGATGCCAACATTGCAGAACTCTGAGCCAAATAAACCTCTTTCCTTTATAAATCATCCAGCCTCAGGCATTTCTTTACAGCAATGCAGAATGAACAGATACACCCGTCACAGTATTTTTGCTCACCAAAGACATGGGTGAACTGAGGAGATGTGCTAGTGTTAGTTGTGGCAGGGTTAGGACAATGGCTCATTGACTGGCACCATGACTCCTGGTGCCAGTCTTTCCCAAATCCTGCCTCTTTCCTAGAGAGATTGTAAATGTATGCAGCCTAATTCTTTCCTACTCTAGCTTGCCCTCACTGCCTTTCACCTGTCCTGATCACACTTCCCTGATGAGTGTGTCTGTGGTTCATGGGACAGTGTAGAGGCCCACCTCCAGCATCCTTCTGGAAGCCAATCTAACACAATATCTTTCTCCTGTGCTGCTCAGCACTTTGACTCAGATTCAGGTATTAGACAGCAGGCACAACACCCCTTCCATCTTTGACTAAACTTCAGGGATTAAACTTCTGAAAGCAAATGGAGTTTTCAAAAGATCACTTGAGTTTTAGATTAAATTTCCCATCTGGAATTCTACTCCTTCACTGATGCCAGCTCCTTCCTCTCTGGTGTCACTGCTGTCTTTGGCCTCCAACAGTATTTCTTCCGGGAGCCTTCAAGGAGGTGTCCAAGCTGGGTGTTCTTCCTGGGGCTCCATGTATCTTGGAATCACCTGACTGCAGTAGAATCATCCCTGTTTTCTCTTTTATCGATTCCAGTCTTCAAGACAATGAGCTTCTTGAAGGTAAGAACTGTGATATCCTCATCTTTCTACTTCAAGTATGTAGTACGTGGTCAATAAATATTTTTAGAGTGAGTTGATACATTGAATGAATTGATCAAAGTGACCTAGAGAGGAGAGAAGGTAGAGCTGAATGCCCCCCTGATTTGCATGTAACACCTGGAGTCATCAGTGTCCTGTCAGCTAACAATACTGTCAGAATCACAGTGGTTAGGGTTAATCTCTCACATTCAAAGTTACCCCTGCCTCACTTCATCTTTTATTTTTCCTTTAGACACAGGTTTTTGCTCTGTCATTCAGGCTGGAGTGCAGTGGTGCAATCATAGCTCACCGCAGTCTCGATTTCCTGGTTTGAATAATCCTCCTGCCTCAGCCTCCTGAGTAGCTGGAATGACAAGCAGGCACCACTAAGCAACGCCTCATTTTTACACTACAAAAATATCATACATCAACCTACAAGCTTGAAAAACTATTTCAAAAGAGGGTAAGGAGAGTATGGGTGAATTACCTGTGAAGTTCTTGTTAAGGAAAAGATCAGAAAAAATGAGCGAAGTTTTTCTAAGCGTCACCACCTGATTTCTTGGGGCCCCTGAGCACAGAGCGTCAGGCATATTGTCTTTGCTGGTGGGAGCTGTGGGCTCACATTGACACCCAGGCCACAGGAGCTGATGTGGCCACCTGAGGGCATAAGTGGACATCAGGCTATCAGGACACAGCGCAGAGACTAAGGATGGGGTTTGTCTCATCTATCAGCCAGTGCCAAATATTCATGAATCATCTGGCTTGATAGCCCTCATCTGCTGCTATGTGTTGCTGGCACTCATCTTCTGTCTCCATCCAGTGATTTTAGACAAGTCTCACTTTGCATGATTGATCATTATTTTTACTTTCATGAGGTTTAGGTGTGTGGGAAGAAAACCACAGCAAAAGAGCATGGCAGGAAGTTTCCTTGCCAAGGATTCATGTGTTACCTTTGGGTTATGACTTCTTCAAATCCAAATTCTTAAGTGTTCTGAGGTTAAAAGCTTCCTATTTGCCACGAAGTTGAAGAATGATGATTTAGCTTGTGTTATTTTACAAGTGCAATTTTACATTTGGCCGTCTTTAGATGAATGAGTCTTTAAATTTCACTAGGGAAGGTCATTATTAGAGAGGTGAATTCTGGATCCCGACAGAGCTCATTTGGGAAATGAAACTGAGGAATTACACTTAAAATGTACAGTCTGCCTCTTCCTCAGAAACGTTTATAGTTGGGGGTGGAGTGAGAAGGGAACTGGCTTAGTCATCCAGGTCTGGAAATGGTATTTGGCTGCCCTAGATAAACTTGAGGAAAATGGAGGAAAAAAATAAGGGTGTAGTTATAACTTTTCCTTCAATTCCTTTACCCTTCTCTCTCAATAAGCAGACTAAGAAAGAAAGGAATTTTGAATTCAATTAATGTAATCAGAATACTTTATTAATTGCATACTGATAGCAATTTATGTTGTGTTAGTCCATGTGTAGCTCAAGAGCTGGCTGCTGTTATTACCTCTATTGTACAGATGAAGACGCTTCAGCTCAGAGCTACAATATCACCTGTCCAAGGTAACACATGGAAGAACCAGGATCGAAACTGAAACTCAAGTCCGTCAGATGCCGAAGACAACACTATATACTTTTCTCCAAATTTTCTCCCTTGTTTAGAGGATAAAAGGACGGACATCCACGGGTGTTAAAGGACTTGTTTTAAGTCACACATCTAGTTAGTTAGTGGCACTGCTTTGATGAAAACCACAGTCTTCTGGCCCAAGGCACTCGTTCTACCACATGTGGCACTGTAACGTTAGAACCTGATGTGGAAACCATACAGCCACATAGCTTCACTATTCTGAGAACCTTCCAATTCCTTAGAATATCTCACTTTTTAAAATGAATTATTTTGTTCAATACCTATATAATGTGATTGTATAGATATCTCTTTGCCCTATCAATAAATTCTCAACCTGGAAGATGTTCCTAATTTTTAGGTCATGTTCCTCAATTTCTGGTTGGAAAACAATGGCTATTCTTAAGAGGTGCCCTGCCTAAATGTTGGGAACAAGAGTGTGTGTGATAACTAAGCTACTCTTAGCACAATCTAAGCAGGCAGCATGGAGGGAGCAAAGAGATTCATCCAGCACCATCCACCCACTGTTCTGCCTGAGATTCCAAGATTCCTAGCATTGAAATAACATCTTTGAGTTAATAGGTTGTCTATTAATCTCTTGCTTCAATGCATTGAACCAGATAGCCAGTTGTCTGAAAAGAGGTTGAAGAGAGGGGGCCCAGGGATGACAGGTGTTTATATAAAAAGCAAATGTTAAGAAAGACACAAGGCAGGAAATCTCAATGCCTGGTAACGTTTAGTCCAGGTTGAATAAAGCCAATGGGGCACTTTGAGTTGAGGCGTGTAAATACAGGAAGAAAATATTTTGTCAAGTTAAAAAAAAAAATGATTCTCCTGCTGGCAGAGCTACTTATAGGAAACATTTAGGAATAGGTTGGGTAGTTGGTGGACAGCATCAAATATTCGTGCTAGAGAATCTTTGAAAGGGAAGAGGAGTCTAAAAGGGGATATAAAGGGGCCTGAAGACAAGAATTACCCTACTAACAAGTTCATGAATCCTGACACTGACCCCAGATTAAGGCCCCTTGAAAGGGCAGTCTTGCCTTGGTGTTCGTCACACATGCTTCTGGCAGACTACAGAACAAATCACCTCCTGCATGAGGATGGCAGAGAGCATTGAGCACTGACCTTCTGAGTCTGTGCAGGAAAATCAAATCCCTGAGCCCCAGCTTTCTTCCTCATGTGCAAAGCAGGAGTACCCACCACAGCATTCTGCAACTCTCTCTCCATTGCTTACCCTGCCATGGCATGGTGTTTGTCTAGAAGAACCAGCAGGCACTCAGCTGAGGGCTGGTGAAGAAAGGTCATGGTTGTTACTATGTTCCAATGTTCACACCTGCCACCACGACCTCCATCCTTCACCTGAGATTTAACCAGTCATGCAACAAATCACCCTGCATGCTCATCAGATCAAGGTCTTTGTTCATTCTAAAGAGTGTATGAACACAATTCAAACCTGAAATTAGGTCCCAAGAGGGCTTTGCTGCTAATTTGGATGGATAAGTGGCAAGGGTGGTAAATCAGCCCTTAGTGGATTGAGTATTTGAGAATCATGATTATCACTTGATGGGAAAAGAGGGAGAGGATGAGCTAGGAAACCAAGGATCCTCTCCCTGACTCCCTACTGTTGAGTAATCAGGACCAATCATCGACTCTTGGTGTGAAGAAGAAGGCTTTGTTAATCATGGTGTGCAGAAAATTATATTTTGGCTAAGGAAAGCCTCTTTGGCATGCATTTTGACTATTGTGTGGGCTCAGGGGAAAATTATGTAATAAGGAGAGGAAGCACTTCCCAGGCGCTCCCCTCTCAGACTCCAGGGAGATACTCCATTTTCCTAGGTCTGCCAGGTTGGCAGCAGGCACAGGTACCCTTTTCCTTAGCTGAGCCCTACCAGTTTGTCCTCACTCTAGTAGAGACGTGCCCATTTTGAGACTATAGAGTTATGCTCTCCCAGTGCCCACAGTTTCATTGGCAAATGTTAATTCATATGCATTTCCTTGAAATTAAGGTTCACTCTTAAGCCAGAGGCTGTTTTGCCAATGTCCAAGGGTGCATGCACCTCTTTGAGAACCAAACAGAGAGTTTGGTTGCTTTCTTCAACTGTTCCCAGCAAAGCATGCCACTTCAGACTCCCTGAAGATGGCCGATTCTGGGCCACTTACTTCTTCCACCTCCTGGTTTGCAACCACTGGTTTCCCCACTGGCCAGATGGCACAGGCTCAGGAAATCCAAACCAGGTTTAATAGCAGTCTAATTTCAGTAAATATAATTACTAAAGTTTTTTTTTAACTGAAAAGAGAAGCAATAAAAGTAAATATAAAACGTCACTTTGAAGTCAATCATCTTGTAAAAGTAAATACTGTGCTTGCTTTTTAAAAGATAGTCAATGTTATTGAAAATCCTATGTCTAGACTATGAAGGTTGGTTGGCTCTCAGCTGTAGCAGGCTAGAAGTAGGGAGAAAAAAGACTGAGTAGCTTTCTTCAAGCTGTCTTTCTTCTTTGGGTTGGAGGTCGGATGAAGTAAGGAGAGAAAAACAGTAAAAAGATAGAGAGGAAGCAGAAGAGCTTAGGGCCAGTCCTGGCAAAAGCACAGACACTATCAGCTCTTCTCTGGCATCTCTGTCCCCTTTGGTGTAGGAAAATGATGTCTAAGAATTAAGTGTGAAATGATAGCTCCTGTTCCATATACCTGATCATTCTTTAGGACTTCCACTAGCACAGACTCTTGGCCTCTCTCTTTCTAACCCTTCACTCATTCCTCCATAGTGACAAGGAGTGAATTACCAAGAATAGGGCAAGAATGTTTGAATCTCCATTTTGTATGAGACGTTAGGTTAAGATTTCAGGACATTCCTCCAAGCAACCTCATGTCCAGGGTCGTGTGATATACTTCTTTGTGACTATCTCTCAACATTCTTTTTTTTATGCAACAGAGGTAATATTTGGAAAAATACTAAGCTTACTTTTCCTCTTTTGCTTTTTTGTGTATTTCCCCAACATGAGGGACATTGGGCCCAGTTAAGAAGAGGGCACATTGTGGTTAGGCCGAGGTGGTCTAGTTTGGTGCTCCAAGCTCGCTGGAACATACTGAGTGGAGAACTGGCAGCCATTGGAGAGACTGGGAGACACAGACTGGGCCAAGGGACAGATGGAGATGTGTCAGACACTCAGCAGTGTCTGTAGCACTGTCAACTCCTGAGAAAAGGCCAAATCTCCAGTGCCCTGACCAAACTGGACAGGAATAGGCTACACATTTATCAATCATATTGACTAAGAGTGCTGCCCGCACATGGGTCAGCTCTGCCAGCCAGAGCAGTCAGCACAAGTCCGGGGCCCCTTTCCCTGGTGACCTACATCTGCCCAGCCCCTCACCTGTGCCTCACAGACAAGCCAGAGGCAGGGGAAAAATCTGAGAAACTGAGCTAAACCTCAAAAGAGATTGTCAATTATTGTTTACAACAGAGATTAGAACTAAGGTTTTTGTCTCTACTACCTCATTCTTTCATTCACATATTCAGCAAATAGTGATGGCACACCTAATACACATTGGGAATTATGCTGGGCACTCCGGATACTGACTGAACTTGAGGGAGATGACAGATATTTTGGTCCAGGGTGAGTGCTGTCTGTCTAGACAATAACAGAGGGGTGTTTAAATAAGATTGTATCAGGTCAGGTGTGGTAGCTTATGTCTGTAATCCAAACACTTTGGGAGGAAGAGGCAAGAGGATTGTCTGAGCCCAGAGGGTTTGAGACCAGTCTGGGCAACTTGGTGAGACCTCATCTCTACAATAAATAAAAAAATTAGCAAGGCATGGTGGCACGTGCCTGTGATTCCAGCTACTAGGAAGGCTGAGGCAGAAAAATTGCCTAAACTCAGCAGGCTAAGGCTGCGGTAGCTGTGAGTGTGCCAGTGTACTCCGGCCTGGACAAAAGAATGAGACTTCGATTAAAAAAAAAAAAAGGATTGTATTATGCACTGGGAAAGATGGACTCTGCAGCTAAGATATATACCATAAGTAGCTTAATCCTTCTAAAGCTCTACATTTCTGGTAAAATAGTTATTATTCTACCTAGAATAACTGGCATAAGTCTATTGCTGCTGACAACTTTTTCTGCAGTAGGATCCAACATGGACTATAAGGAGAGTGTGGAAGTAAAGATAGAGCCCAACCAACAGATGGTCCAAATACTTGTTTAATAAGGTCTAGGAGTCAAGAATATCACTGTGAAGTCATCTCACAGGGTAGTGAAATAATTAGGTAGAATATGGAGACCTGATTAGTTGTGCACGTTTTCTTTTTCTTATTCTTTTTTTTTTTTTTGAGTTGGAGTCTCACTCTGTCACCCAGGCTGGAGTGCCATTGCACACTCACAGCTACCCCAGCGTCGACCTGCTGGGCTCCGACGATCCTTTGCCTCAGTCTTCCAAGTAGCTGGAACTGCTAGTAGCCGGAACTGCTACCATTCCCACCTAATTTTTGATTTAGTGTAGAGACGAGGTCTCGCCGAGCTCCTCAGGCTGGTTTTGAACCCTCAGTCTCAGGCAATCCACTCACCTTGGCCTCCCAAAGTGCTGAGCCACCGAGCCTGGCCAGTTGTACACATTTTCTAAAGCCCATTATAAAATTGATGCATTCAGCACATGGAGAAATTACAAAATTTATCACACTGATAATTGGTTCAAGAGAAAATGCAAATAGGAAACATGCAAATGACATATATCTTCACAAGTAGAACCAAAGAAGTGCATACTAAGGCAAACTTGAGGAACTATTTTCAACCAAATTAGCAAAAAAGTTGTACCAGAAATTCACCTTTAAAATGTTGTTATAGGCCGGGTGTGGTGGCTCAAGCCTGTAATCCCAGCAATTTGAGAGGCTGAGGTGAGAGGATTGCCTGAGCCCAGGGGTTCACGACCAACCTGAGAAACTTGGGCAGATCTTGTTTCTACAATATATCAAAAAATTAGCTGGGCATGGTTGCATGCACTTGTAGTTCCAGCTACTTGGAAGGCTGGGGCGGAAGGATCGCCTGAGCCCAGCAGGTCGACATTGGGGGGCCGTGAGTGTGCCACTGCACCACTCCAGCCTGGGTAATGGAGAGAGACTCCAACTCAAAAAAAAAAAAAAGC
>CAUYQG010121809.1:0-14740 GCA_963574415.1 Tarsius wallacei | reverse complement strand
TTAAGCTAAAAGTCTGTGTTAAATTTTTTAAATGTAACACGTGGATCAAAGAAGAATTCCAAGCGTATCTGGAAAAGACTTCCCAGGAGGTGACACATGGAGCCAAAAGAGATTATTATGTTGCTTTAAGATTTTTTTTTTTTTAGTTTTCTTTTGATCTCTTCCTTTTTTTTTTTAAACATATTTTTTATTTTAAAATTGTGGGGTACAATAAAGGGTTAGGTTTACAAATATGCATCATTCAGGCACCCTTGTTGATAAGAGGTGTCTCCCCATCCCCAGACAGATATTGACTACCGTTAATCCCACCTCCCTTCCCCTCCCTACCCATAGTTGTCCACCACTGTCAATCCTTTTCTTGTAGTGTTATGATAGATGTTCAAGGTCCACTATATGAATGAGAACATGTGATACTCAAATCACTCTATAAAAAAGATACCTGCACACGTATGTTTATCGCAGCATTGTTCACAATAGCAAGAACCTGGAACCAACCATGTTGTCCATCAAAAGAGGTCTGGATTAAAAAAATGTGGTACATATACACGATGGAATACTATGTAGTCATAAAAAAGAACAAAATCATGAATTTTGCAGCAACCTGGATGGAACTAGAGTCTATAATACAGTGTGATCTCTCACAGAAACAAAGATCTGAGTATCACATGTTCTCACTCATATAGTGGACCTTGAACATCTATCATAACACTACAAGACAAGGATTGACAGTGGTGGGAAACTATGGGGGGGGGTAGGGAGGGGAAGGGAGGTGGGATTAACGGTAGTCAATATCTGTCTGGGGATGGGGAAACACCCCTTATCAACAAGGGTGCCTGAACGATGCATATTTGTACACCTAACCCTTAACTGTACCCCACAATTTTAAAATAAAAAACTTGTTAAAAAAATATATAAGTGACTAGAATTAATATTACCCAAAGAATTTTTAAAGAGAAGGTGGTATGTGGTATGTGCGTGTGCATGTGTGTGTGTGCCTGTGTGTATGAAAACAGAGTACAGCTAACATGACCGGATGGTATCGGAAAAGATTCTTGGGAGAGAAAGATAAATGAGAATCACTTGTGTCCTTAAAGACCTCACAGTCCATCAGATAGTACTCATGGGACCTAGTGGGCTGTCTCTCTCCCATCACCACCCTTATCTTCCTCACTGTGAAAAACTGAACAGAAAGGGGAGATGTCAAACATGACATCTCAAAATGACCAAGGATCTGGGATCACCTGGAATAGATTTCTGAAAAATACAACCTCACACAGAACCCCTTTCGAAGAAAAAAGAATGTATCCATTGTTGATTTCTTAATCAGACAATTAACCAAATGTAATTACTAGCTACTGAATAAGTTGTAGTATTTATATCAATTACATACCCAATCTTTTAATTCTTTTAAGTATTCTTAATGGTTTTACTACTGATAACTAGAAAACAACAAGGTTTAGTAAGCACGCAAGCCTCATCACGTTCTTCATTAAATAACTGGAGTATTAGATCATTGGATCTGTCAAATTTTAGCTGACTATGCAATATACTCTCTCAAATCACAGGAAAACATCTTTAAATCATACTAAGCAACCTGGAGCTGATTACGTTGGTCACCAAGAGCAGATGACTTTGCCCATCATTTGCAGTAAGTTGTCTTTCTGTGATCACTTGAATCTCATTATTCATATAATTACTGTAATCATTATGACACTAATGACTGTTGAAGTCTAAATGTGTGAAATTAGTTCACTAACAAATGTAAATATGTGTCCATGAAAGGCCAGTATATAAAACAGAGAATGAAACTTTGGTATTCTGTTAAAAATGAGAAATTAGTAGCAGGATTAGAATACCAACAGGGTATATGCATGTTTGTGAATATAAGCATAGGGTGACCATGGTTAGGTAAATTTAGTTGTAATTAATCCTTATGGGAGTGAATACTCAGAGTACCTATAAGCCTTCTCTAAAGGATTGAATTTGAAAATCTAACTCAGTTTCTTGAGCCCAAGATAAATTAATTCATAAAGGTGACCTAATGGTTGACACATTTTAGAATTTGAGGGTGACCTGGCTGTGACAAGCCACCCCACTGATCACCAGTGTTTATTCAACTGATCTTACTGGCTTGCTGGGTGCCCCCTTTCTCCTCCACAGTTCCATGTCTGTCCTTTCTGAAGCAACACGCATGGTCAGCAAGGACGTTTCATTTTTTTCACATAAAAAAACTTTCCATGTTGATTTCTATTTAGGTAGTAAGTATCACATTTGTAGTTTTTTGAACCTCCTAGAATTGAAAAAAAAGCACTTGAAAATTAATAACAGGAATAAGAAATTCTTTTCTTTAGCGCTCCTACTCCTTAAAAAGCCTATTTCTAGCATCCCCCCCACCCCCAACCATGTGTTCCCAACAGGCTGGCTATAGGACAGTGTGTGGCCCCTTGTTCTCTGATATAGAAAGAAAAAATGACTACCTGCCTGACCTTCCTTAGTCCACCCCATGAAGAGCGACTGGTGTATGAACGCGTGACAGGATCACTTGCAGGCTGGCTAGCAGGCCAACCCTTCCTTCCCTGATTGCTTCCCCCACCCCATGCTAAGGCTGAGGGCAGGAACTTGAGTTTGTCCTGGGGAGGTGGGATCCCGGGTGCAGGTGCATACCAGCTGGAGGCTGCTCGTGTGCCAGTTGGCGCCTATGAGCCCAGACACATCCTTGCTGTGATTCTGAGCTTTCCTGCATCCCAGCTCCCTTATGCGGGAAGCCCCCTGGAATACTGGTGATTAGACCCATATTTTAAAATGGTTTGTGACTGACAGGACAGGAAAACAATGCGTTTGAAATGGCAGCATAACTCTTTTTTACAGATTTAGTCGAATAAGTTGGGCATCTCTCTTTAGTCTAAAACAAACAAGCATGGCACAAAATGTGTTATTGAAAATGCCATATGTCTGAGTTGGAGACTAAAAGGTTTGATTCAATAAGAGTTTGTCAAGCAACCACCATGAGTGAGGCAATAGGGCAAACGCTATGGGCAATAAAAAATCCCCTTCCATTCTTCCTTCTTTTTGTTTTTTAAGCCAATTTATTTTTTCTTGTAAGTTTCGTTTTCCTCCTCTTGCACACATGAATCTAAAATGCACATCCATGGGTAATACAGTTGGCTTTTTTTCTTAAAACATCCAAAGGTGACTTAAAAAAAAAATCTGTGCTTTAACGTTTTTCAAGTTGGAGCTACTTTAATTAATGAGTTAAATCTTGAAACCAAGATTTAATAAGCTCTCAATCCAAGGGCCAGGTGCTATGTTAGGAGCCAGGTAGATAGAGGATAGCAGGACACCCTTGCCCTTGAGAACCCAACAGGCTACAGGGGAAAGAGACATCTCACCAAGTAATTCCAGTCTAACTTAATACACGGGTCAGTGCTAGCTGTTAAGGGCATGACTAATTATGTCAGGAAGAGTAAGAAAAAGTTTCCAAGAAGAAGTAGATAGGCATAGAAGAATAGCAGAGAGCAATAGTTGCTGCACGGAGGTATAAAAGCAAAGACCTGCCGCCCCCCCCAATTAAAGGTATGGATTTGTCATGCTTGAATGTCAAAGACGTGGGCCCAGGGACCTAGGGAAGGTGGAGCTCCACATGAAGAGTCTCGCAGGCCTTGTGAGAGTTTGAGTCTGATCCTGAAGACAGCTAGAAACTAATCAGAGGTTTTAAGCTTAGGAATGACATTATTTTTCTCTGTTAGATAATTTAACATTTTTAGGGTAACATGGAGAAAGTGGAGGCAGAATCCAGGTAGGAAGTGACCACGATAGCCCCATGGATCGTAGTTCGTGATGGCCTGAATTAAGGCAGTGACTGTAGCGATGAAGAGGACAAGGGGATGGCAGGGAAGGGATGTGACGGCAGGAACAGACAGGTCGAGTGATCCACTGACTGGTGACGAGAGGAGCAGGGAAGGAGGGCGACTTAGCTCTCATGATCTCCGATAGCCTCTCTTGGAATTGCCACTTCTATTGTCAGAAAGTTTATTCTTATCCCAAACTGCACTGTCATCGGATCTTATTTAAGTCTTGCTCTTTTTTTTTTTTTTTTTATTCTCTGGAGAAACGGAAAACAATGGCTCAGAATTCCCATACAAACCTATTGAATACTTGAAGACATTTATTGCATCTGTTCTTAACTTTCCGTTCTCCACATTATATAATCTCAAATCCACCAAACCTAGAACATCCTTTGAGTATGTCTGCTCTTTTTATCTCAATTATTTTTTGCCTATTTGCCTCCGTTTTTCAAATGTACAGGTCAAACTTGCCACCCAACCCAGTGTGAAAAAGAGTATTGATTTTCTGGAGCATGATCCTTGCATATGTTGGGGTGAACGTGTGGCTTACCCGTAGGGTATCTGTCCCTCTCTTCAGGCACTGACCCGCCCACCCCCTACAACCCATGTGCCTCTGGGGGTGCCACTTTGTTTCCTCTGCCCCAGAGGTGACCCTATTTAGCCTGCCCCAGAGGTGATCCTGTTCATTCATTCATTCATTCATTTTAGTTGGGCGGCTCACTGTTGCCCAGACTGGACTGCAGTGGCACGATCAGGCTTACCAAAGCCAAGACCTCCTGGCGTAAGCGATCCTCCCTCCTCAGCCTCTATAGTAGCTGGCACTATAAGCATGTACTATCACACCTGGTTAATTAACAAAAAAATTTTTTTTTGTGGAGACTAGATCTCACTATGTTGCTCAGGTTGGTCTGGAACTCCTAGGCTCGAGCAATCCTCTCACCTCAACCTCCCAAAGTGTGGGATTATAGGTGTGAACTGATTGAAAAGTAAGCCCGTTCCAGTGGCTAGTGGTTGGTCAGTGTCTAAGAACGTGGACTATCTTGGAAAGTTCGTCCTTGCTTCTAAGAGAAATAGATGACACAAGTCCCTTGGTGTTCCTATGGGTGATACTGTAAAACCACAGATGCTTCGTCTGGAAAGATCCAGCTCACTCCTGGCCTGAGGGAAAGGCTGGTTTATGGAGGTGGGGAGAGATAAGAGAGTGCAGAAAAATGTGTCAGACCTACTAGGCTAATAGAACACTGAAAGCCCACCCTTAGTGCTATGTGGCCATTTTGGCAAATCAGTCAATTTCCTTATGCTTTAAGCCAGTTAGAATTAGGTTTTTTAGCAGGGAGGGAAAAGAAACCCAACTCTTGCATGTTATATTCTTATTAGCACTTGCTGATGTCAGATTTGCTTTAAACAAACAAACAAACAAACAACAAAGACCACATTGCAAGCCTCCTATTTCATCGTTTCAGGTATTTTTCGAATTTATTTAATCCTGCCTGTACACAGCCCTGGGCATCCCCTGTGGAGGACATAAAGTGGAAGCCACAGTCTCCACTCTGAGTTTTTAATGTGATTTGGCAGACAAGAAACACACATCCACACATTTCACAAGCAGCACAGGACAGTACACAGCCATTCTGAGAGGGCAGCTGTTGTGGGACAGGCCCTGAATTGCCTGGGGGACTTCGGTGAGGTGGAACTTGAGGAGACGGTTCTGGTGAAGCGAGGAATAGGAGCACAGACAAGGTATGATTTTGAGGCAGTGAGTACATGGACTTTTCTGAAGTAGCATCCATTTGGGCAGGGCAAACTTATTAAACGTTGTTAGTGTTTACCAGGGGACTATCAGAAATAAGGCTGAGTGTTCTTTTCAGTCAGGCAAGGAGTTTAGGCATTGTCTCTCCATAGAGAATCTTCCTCCCAATTGTTTCTCCAAATTTCTCTAGACCACGAATGACCTGCAAGCAGGAGCTGGATCTTACAGTTTACATACGTCCCCAGCGTTTCATGCAGGGGTGATATGGAGTGTGCTGGTTAACTCCGGGATCTTTGGATTCTGAGTTTGTTGCTCCCAGTAGATAAAACTTTTCACCCACAGTAATATCATCCTGATAGTCCCTGTTTTATCCTTTGTGTAACTGATTAAATATTAGCTGTTTTCAAGACAAGCAATACTGCTTGGTGGGTTCAACCAGACTTGCAGGATCTGTTCTCTAACAATGCTTTGTTCTTTGTTATCCAGTGGTCTGTGGTTGATGGGTTTGAAAGATTTTTAAGGAAATTTGAGTATTTTTCAAAATATGAAAATTAAGATCAGCGATCTTTGATAAAAGACTAGAATAACTTATTTGAATTTTTAACAGCACACATAATATTCCTTTATGTTCAGTCTTTTATAACTCTCAAAAATCAGTTTTATTGACACATTAGGGGTAGGTTAATTAAAACGATGGGTTAATGCTTTCAGGGTCAAAGAACAGAGAGCAATAACATTAAATAATAAACCATCTGACTTTTCTAACTTCTGGAGCCGAAAATTAAACTGAAGAAATAAAAACTGTAAGACTCTCAAAGATGGATTTATTAGTATCTTACTTCATAGGAGATACCTTGACAACAAAATGTCTGCAATTCTTAAATTTTAAGTTGAAAAAAGTAGAGAAATCGATTTTAAAATCTTAATGTTTGTGGAGGAATGAAGGATTACAGAATTGTCTCTAAGTCATAATAAATCTATTTTAAAGTAATACATAAAAGGAAAAAAGTTGATTATTTATTATTTATCTGTGGATCACTTATATTAAATGATAAAGAGATATTTTCATAGATTATAAAAAACTAGCTTGGGAGGGGAAACAAGGGGAAGATTTTTAAGGTGACAAGATTGTTTGTACTTCAGTTAGACTAGTGGCTAGTTAAAACCATATGTGAGCCGGGCTCGGTGGCTGAGCCTGTAATCCCGCGCTTTGGGAGGCTGAGGTGAGTGGATTGCCTGAGCCCGCGGGTTCGAGACCCGCCTGGGCAGGCGAGACCTCATCTCTCCAATAAATCAAAAAATCAGCCGGGCGTGGTAGCGCGCGCCTGTAGTTCCAGCTACTCAGAAGGCTGAGGCGGAAGGATCGCTGGAGCCCAGCAGGTGGCTGCGGTGGCCGGGAGTGGCCACTGCACTCCAGTCTGGGCCACAGAGTGAGACTCCAACTCAAAAAACGAAAACAAACAAACAAACAAAAACCGTATGTGTATGAGGAGTGGTAGGGGGAAAAAATCTCTCCCAGAATTTAGACGCAAAGTTAGGGAAATGTCATTCTGAAACAGAAAACAGTAAAAATCCCAATCATTGTGAATAATCTTAGCCTTGCAGGAGTGACCTACCCTGGATAAACTTGGGTGGTGGGATTGAGTCGCCCAGGAGTCTTTCTAGGACTGTGAAGTATTTCGAGATGTTGATCCATTTGGGCAGGGCAAACTTATTAAATGTTGTTAGTGTTTATCATGTGCCCACACCAGCTGAGCCAATTTATACAACACAATAGAACTCAATCTTTATCTTCTCACTCAGAGGGTTGTTATTTCCCCTGATTTATAGGTGAGAAAACTGAGATTAGAGAGACTGAGAGAACAAGGAGTGAGCTGGACGCAACAGTTCTTGGAGAAAACATCCACAGTGAAAATGCCCACCGTGCAAATAGAGCACTCTTGAAAAAGTTCACATGCAAAGCTTGCTCTGAAGACTCAGTTGCTTTTCCACATGCTCCCACGGCACCTTCTGCTTTCACCTGGGAGGAAACTAGTCACCTGGTGTCTGAGTTTTCAGTGTGTGTATTTCTCTCCTCTGCTGGGTCCTTGCGTTTTGGTCCCCGTGGCCTCCCAAAGCACACCTCAAGACAATCACTCAAGCGCAGACACTTCCATTGGGAAGTGAAGGAACCGTTGGTAGGTAAGGGAGGGAGTAAGACAAGAAATGTCATCAGTAGCAGGTGCATTATTGAACCAGCTGCCGCCGTGGGTGACTGGAGCTTATTCACTCTGGGGAGTCTCTGGGGGCCAGGGTAGAACATGCAAGTCAGTGATCACCCCTCCATCCCCCGCATCTGGAATTGCTTGAGGGCTGCTTCTGTGTGGCAGGGAATGCGGGTGTTGGCACTTGGAGGTGGGAGACTGGAAGACCAGCATTCACCGAAGTGGTCAGGGGAAGGGATGGGGTAAGCCAGCCAACAGTATCTGCTACAAAATGCTTCATGCCTAGCGTAGAACCTATTGAAAAGTAGATACACGGTAAACACTTGTGGAAAAAGACTATCATTCTGATGTATCAGTCAATATTTTGAGCATCTGTCTAGAGTGAGTCCTCCTAAGCCTGACTAACTTTAGACAATCGACAAAACTGAGTTTTTAGATATTTAAAGTTTAGGAACCAACCCCAAAACATCTGCAACTTTATCAATGAACTGCCTGAAGCCAACAGTTAGTAATTCTTTTTCACACATATGTAGCCCTATCAATATATCTCTTTATTCTTATCCATGTATCAGTAGCTACAACATTTTAGACAAAAATGTCTTTATAGTTGCCGTACCTCCTGCGATATTGTAAAATCTAGAAAACAGGATCACCTCAGAAGCCCTAAAAGTCGCTGAGAAGGAGCTGATGTGGCTTTTTGGGACAGTGATAGTTTCGGATGTAAACATAGTAATAATTCCACCCTTGAATAATCTAATTCTAGTGAACAATTTAAGGTGAAACTAAAAGTCATCATATGAATTCAAAAGACCCTTTCTAAGATAAGGCATTTATGTGTGTGTAATTAAGCTATGAGGTGAATGAGAATGGTGAAATAGGTCTATATCACCTAGGCTAGGGAAGAGAGGGCAGCCTGACGCATGCACAGAGGCCAAGTGTGTCACCATAGGGTGGCCCTTGACAGGGTGATATCATGGGAGGATTTCGAATTAGAAGAAGTTCTGGGTTCAAACCTTATTTTGTCATTTATAGTGTGTGATCCTGGGAAAGAAATAAACTCTTTGAGGCTTAATTTCTGCATCAATCCAGTAGGATAATAATAGCTACTTCATTGGGATATTTTGAGGATTCATGCAAATAGTGGGCTTTGTAAACTATAAAGCATTATACAGATGCCATTAATAATGGAAGAAAAAAGAAGGGATTAATTACCAAAGCAAAGGGGCTTCTTGGGGTAGAAGCCTTTGGTCTGGGCCATGGGAAGGTCCATTCATCAGGAAGGAATGGTTGCCAGGGGTGGCGGAGGAGGGCACTTTGGCAGTGATGGAAGGAGCATATCAAAGACTGCACATGGGCCGGGCTCAGTGGCTCAGCCTGTAATCCCAGCACTTTGGGAGGCCAAGGCAAGTGGATTGCCCAAGCCCGTGGGTTCGAGAGCAGCCCAGGCAACTTGGCAAGACCTCATCTCTACAATAAAATAAAAAACTAGCTGGGCGTGATAGCACACTCCTGTAGTTCTGGCTACTTGGAAGGCTGAGGCAGAAGGATCGCCAATGCCCAGCAGGTCGATGCTGGGGTGGCCATGAGCATGCCACTGCACTCCAGCAGGGGCAATGGAGTGAGACTTGAACTCTAAAAAAAAAGACCGCACATGGGGAGAAGAAGCTTCACTTAGCTTTCCTTCTTTGAAACTGGGACCTTAGTCAGGATACTATGAAAGTTTGGTGTAGCCAGAGAAAACAGCTCTGCATTTTTTCTCTCTAAAAAAGTTCAGGTACCCAGCACAGTGGCTCATGCCTATAATCCCGGCACTTTGGGAAGCTGAGGTAAGAGGATTGCTTGAGCCTTGGAGTTGGAGACCAGCCTGGACAACATAATGAGACAGTCTCTACAAAAATTTAGCTGGGAGTTGTGGCTCATGCCTGTAGACCCAGCTACTCTGGAGGCTGAGGCAGAAGGATCACCTGATCCCAGAGTGAGACACCGACCAAAAAAAAAAAAAAAGGGGACAGTAGTTCCTAGAAACCAGTTTCCAAGCAGGTCACGCTCTCTTTCTGGAAGCCTGACTGAGGACATCAATACCTAAGTTGATATCCTTTACGGAGAAGGACGAGGAAAAGATCACTTTGTCCTTTTAATGAATTGGTTCTTAGTACTGTTCCAAACCCAAACGCTGTCATCTTGTCTTCTTTTGTGTTCATGCATGAAAATAATCAGCATGCAAACCACCTGTCCATGCTTTGCAGCCATGACTCTCACAGTTGCTCTGTATAAAAGACTTTAATGCCTTGTTAGGCATCGTCCCGTTCTCTGATTATTTCACTGGTGTTGTCCTCATTGTCTGGTTCAGATTGCCTGGTTTCTGGGTAGGGCACCTACTTCGGGGTACTTCCTCAACCCTGGCCCCAGAATCTGGTGAGGCCTGGGTGGGAACTGGTGATGGAAGTGATAGCCTGTTTGCAGACAGTGGCTCTCAGACAGACCAGAGCTGTAGAAAGCATTGTTCAAACTGGATTACTCTTTGTAAAGGAGAACACATCAACAAAGAATTTCTTGCAAGTACTGAGTGGGAGGTTTAGAGGGAAAAGTGCTGCCCTGGTGTAGGAAAATCTTCTGTGTGAGCTACTGATGGTCACTTGCTCTCGCTCTGTCAAGTGTGCTTGGTTGTTTTCAGAGAACAGAACTGGACTTGAACTCGACACAGATTGCTTCTCCATTGCAAATATGTGTGCCCCGAATTAACAGGGAGAGGGCAAAAAAAAAAAAAAAAAAAGCTAAGTCAAACACACACACAACCCCAAAACCCTCAAAACAAAAGACAAAAACTGACAAAATACTGTATTCATGAAGAGTCACCAATACTCATCTCTAAAAGGTATCCTTGTCTCACAGGGTCCTAATAACACTTGTCAGTTAGTACTAGCAGACATGATCAGTTTGGGAGACTAATACCAGATTCGCTATTTCCACCGGGCTTTCTTGTATATGACCTTGTTTGTTTTGTTTTAAATCTGCCCCTTGGAAGGTAGGAGAGGGAGGCATTCCCGTGATCCCTGTTTCATAGGACTTCCCTGTACAACGTTACTCAGCTAGGCAGCTAGGAAATGCTGGAAACAGAATCCGAGCCAGGCCTCCTGGTTCCCCATTTGACACCACCTCTACAACACTACACTTCTATCTTGGGAGAGAAGAGGAATGCCTAAGAATGGCTGAAGTCTTCTATTTTCAGTGGGGACGAACAGTGAAATTTGTGAATTTTGTCTTCCTTTTGAGCAGTGGTTCTTAACCCTGGTTGCACATTAAGATCATCTGGGAATCCTTTAAAGAATGCCTTTGCTGGGGCTTCACCCCAAACCAATTAAATCCAAACCTCTGGGGATGGGCCCAGGCATCTGTATTTTTCAAAAACTCCTTGGGTGATTCTAATTTGTAGCTGGGGTTAAGATTCTCTGCTTTAGAGTAAGCATCAACAAAACTCTGATTGCCTTTTTCTACTTTTAAACCACTTTGGGAATGTAGTAATGAAAAATCCTAATGACAACTTTGCTGATGGCCTCCGGAAGACTGGCCCTGGCCCTGGCCTTAGTAGGGATTTGAATTTATCTAGAGATTGATTGACGTGAGACAAGAAGGAAATGCTTTCATGCCTGGATCTGTAACAGCAGAGCTGTCAATCCAGATACTTTGTGAGATAAATAAATTACATTCTGATCCCTCCACACCTTTTAATTATGTTACCTTAATAGTTTTACTACTGATGACCAGAAAATTAAGACTTATCATTGATAGTGCTACTAACATCCAATGCATGTTTTTCTTTTTGAAATAACTAGCGATTGCTTTTTCTCCTGCTTATTTTTTTTCACAATAATTATGTATGAATTTATTCATTTCAAGGTTAACTTAGGAATTAACCTGTGAATATATACCATTCTTAGGGAGATGTTATTAAGAGTTGCAGTTTCATAGGAATAAGCATTTGTAACTACAATGCTTTTATATTTCTTTTAAAATTAACCCATTAATGACAAATTTGTGCTAGGCATTTACGTGAAAAATTCTTTTCATTACTTTCATTGTTTTTCTTGTGTGGAACTCTTTAAAACATGCATTGATTGGCAAGTACACTTCTCATGTGTCAAATAGGTGTATACTCTGCACCATCCCGTGTGAGAAATGCAATGTTGTAGATACCAACAAATATGAGTGAGGAAGACAGAAAGACTTTAAAGAGAAATTGATTTTTCAGAGTCTGTTTAAGTCATCTCTTAATTTTTTAAAAAACCTTTTGATCATGAATCTCCAAACTACCATATTTATTGAGTTCTAAAGCATATATTTTTGACATTTTATGTAAAAAAAATAAAGCAACACTCATGATTTGATTCTTATTGTTCTTTTGTGTGCGCTTATGTTAACTGTGTTTTTTGTAATTGAAGGTGAAAGGTACCTATAGAAACCTAGAAGAAACTTAGCTTATTCTTGGTTTAGTCTTTTTGCCTCAGCATAACCATTAGAAAGCATTCAGACATTCTACTGCAGGACAAACAGCAGCCTATCCCATTCCCC
This sequence comes from Tarsius wallacei, assembly GCA_963574415.1. Taxonomy (NCBI): domain Eukaryota; kingdom Metazoa; phylum Chordata; class Mammalia; order Primates; family Tarsiidae; genus Tarsius; species Tarsius wallacei. Next base: position 2,372 of record CAUYQG010121809.1, on the reverse strand, counting down.
CTAGGCAAATCTCCTTCAGATGCAAGATCAGGACAACCCAACCATTCATGGTTTAGCATAATAATCTCCAGTAAACTTTTGATTCCTTGTCAAGGCCAAAGTCATAAGAGTTTTTGAGTTGCAAATGTCTAATAAGTCTCTTGCAGGACTCCTCCACGCCCCAGGGTTAACCTAATCAGCCCTGTGTGAACTACACGACACAGATAAGCCCCACCACGGCAGCAATCATGTGACTAACCCACCCATCTGCCTGCTGTCCATCACCTGACATCATCAGTACCTGCGCTTGTCTGCCCCTTTGTGATGATGTGGAAGCAGACCACCACCCAATCACCTCAATGATCTTCCCCGTCTAGGGGAATGGTTAAAAGGACTCAACCACAAGCAATCAGCGGCCATTGCCTTGCTAGACTCTGGTGTTGCCACGTGCTCTTTGAGCTATGGCTGTCACCATACTTCCTGGCTTTGGTCCCCATCCCCCACCCTGGGGAGGTGAACTTCTCTCTTCCTTCTCTTTCTCTAATTTACTTTTAAATAAACTTTTCTTTCTTAAAAAAAAAAAGAAATAGGATCCCTACCGATCATTATACACAAAAATTAACTCTAAATAGATCAAAGATCTAAATGTAAAACCTCAAATTATTAGAGTCTAAGAAAATGCAGGAGACACCCTTATGGAAATTGCAACTGGCAACCAATTCCTACTCAGAACCCTAAATGCCCATACCTTAAGAAATAAGATAGACAAGTGGGACCTCTTCAAACTAACAAGCTTCTGCAAAGCCAAAGCAACCATCAAGAGAGCAGGGAGACAGCCCACAAAATGGGAAAAAATATTTGCCAACTGTGTATCTGGCAAAGGCCTAACATCTAGGATCTACAAGGAACTCAAATGCGCTGAAAGGAAAAAAACAAGCACTTCCATTAAAAAGTGGGCAAAAGACATGAATAGACACTTACATGAATAGACACTTCTCAGAAGAAGATATACGGGCAGCCAACAGACACATGAAAAAGTGCTCAGCCTTACTCATCATCAGAGAAATGCATATCAAACTGCATTGAGATACCACCTAACCCCAGTAAGAATGGCCATCATTAATAAAACAAACAACAACAGATGCTGCCAAGCATGCGGAAAAAAAGGAACGCTTCTACACTGCTGGTGGGAATGCAAACTAGTGCAACCTCTTTGGAAGACAGTGTGGCGATTTCTGAAAGAACTAGAAATTGACCTTCCATGTGAGACAGCAATTCCCCTATTGGGAATACACCCAGAGGAACTTAAATCATTCTACAAAAAAGATACCTGCACATGTATGTTTGTTGCAGCTCTATTCAAAATAGCAAAAACATGGAACCAACCATGTCACCCATCAAAACTGAACTGGATTAAAAAAATATGGTACCTAGATACAATGGAATATTATTCAGTCATAAAGAAGGACACACATACGGACTTTGCAGCAACTTGGATGGATTTAGAGTTGATCATACTCAGTGTTCTATCACAGAAACAAAGAACAGAGTATCATATGTTCTCACTCATAAGCGAACCTTGAACAATTATAATACTAAAAAAGGGACTGGAAGTAGTGGGAAACTGTCAGGCGAGGGGGGGTGGGATTGGCAGTTGAGGGAAACTGCTAGGGGAGGGAGGGGCATACCTCATCAACAAGGGTACCTGCATAATCAATGTTTGTATACCTAACCCTGAATTGTACCCCACATCTTTATAATACAAAAATAATTTAAAAAAGACAGGCTTTCACTCATTCAATCTCTGCTCCCTCTTAAAACCTCATTAAGATTTTTTTAAAATCTATAAACCCAGAAGGATAAAAACAAAGATAGAGAGTAGATGAGATATGCCAATAGACTTTATTAAATTGAGATTAGGAGTAACTAACCCGTTCAGAGAGAATGGAAACATGCTAGCTGTGGAGAAAACCCAGAGGCAGACAGATTACATGTTTATGGAAAGTCTACAAAGATCAGAAATGAAAGGCATAAAGCACCTGAAAAGAGGGCACTGAGGTGGAACCTACCAACAGAAGGTTATTAAAAGTATGTATACTCCCGCCGGGCTCGGTGGCTCGGCCTGTAATCCCGTGCTTTGGGAGGCTGAGGTGAGTGGATTGCCTGAGCCCACGGGTTCGAGACCCACCTGGGCAACTTGGCAAGACCTCATCTCTATCATAAATCAAAAAATGAGCCGGGCGTGGTAGCGCGCGCCTGTAGTTCCAGCTACTTGGAAGGCTGAGGCGGAAGGATCGCCGGAGCCCAGCAGGTCGAGGCTGCAGTGGCCAGGAGCGGCCACTGCACTCCAGCCTGGGCGACAGAGTGAGACTCCAACTCACAAAAAAAAAAAA
>CAUYQG010121804.1:0-35505 GCA_963574415.1 Tarsius wallacei | reverse complement strand
CACCACCTAATGGAGAAAGGACTTTGGAATCACCAGCCATTGGTCCAGAAGCACCCACCATCCTGTAATCCTGCGCCTTGGGAGGCTGAGGTGAGTGGAATGCCTGAGTCCGCGGGTTCGAGACCTGCCTGGGCAACTTGGTGAGACCTCATCTTTACAATAAATCAAAAAACTAGCTGGGTGTGGTAGCGCGCGCCTGTAATTCCAGCTACTTGGAAGGGTGAGGCGGAAGGATCGCCGGAGGCCAGCAGGTCGAGGCTGCAGTGGCCGGAAGCAGCCACTGCACTCCAGTCTGGGTGACAGAGTGAGAATCCAACTCAAAAAAAAAAAAAAAAAGAAGATTTGAAGAATGAAATTAGATTGAGATCTGACCTCCAAATGCTATATCATACATTTAAAGGCCTTGAAATGATACAATGTTTCTAATAGAGAAAGTAAGTATGTGTGGGCACCTGCATATGTGTGTCCAGTGCCATATGATATGCAAAATACATTTTAAAACTCTTTAAAGAAGATGTATATTTTTAGCCAATATCCAAACTTAGTATTATTATGAGGACTTTCTTAAGATATATGAATAATCATTGGAGGAGTATAGATATTTGGGAGCTGATACTAATTACTATAATTAAACAACATCTAAACTTTGAAATAAAAGTATAGAAAAAGTCTACTCATACATGAATCCTGAAACATATGATATTTCTGAATGCTAATGTATGTAAGAATTAGGGCTAATGGAAAAAACCAAACTACATATGAAACCAAAAAACCAAACTACATATGAATAACTATATTAATAATTTATCAACTTGACATGTAGAAATTTCACTGCTTATACATCCTCAACAATAGATGAGCTTAGAGTTGTTTTTCCAAATATGAGGATGAGTTAGCACCAATAAATCCAGTGGTCCTGGCATAGACCTTTTAATGAAAAACATTTTTTTAAAAGTTCTGTTCCTGCTCTAGATTGAAGTTTTTTCCAGTGCAAGGTTAAAAGCTCCAAATGGAAATTCAATTAACCACTATGATTAAACAAAAGTTTGATCATTATTAGTCCTAATTCTTATATACATTAGCATTCAGAAATATCATGTTTCAGAATTCATGTATGAGTATACTTTTTCTATACTTTTATTTCAAAGTTTAGATGTTGTTTAATTATAATAATTAGTATCAGCTTCCAAATATCTATACTACTTCAATGATTACTTACATATCTTAAGACAGCCCTCATAATAATACTAAGTTTGGATATTGGATAAAAATATGTATCTTCTTTAAAGAGTTTTAGTGTTTTTCTTATCATTTTAAACAACTCAATATATTTTCTAGCAAGTGCTAGAAGAGTTACAAGTCCTTGTCATGACTGTTCTGCTTAAGAAGATACTAAAGATGTTCATAAATATTTCATAGGAGCATAGACTGTTAGAATTTCTAATTGCAAACATAATTTCCTGAAAGGTAGAGTATAGAAGTGATACATTAGAGGTAGAGGGCATTTTTAGAGGTTGCTAAAAAAACATAGCTGCCATTTCCATTTTATAACCTTTGGCAATTAATTAGAGTAAACATGATTTCTATTCATTCAGATAATTATTGAGTACACACTATGTTTCAGATACTTTTCTTGTGGATGATATAGGAAAGTAAGTGAGATATAGTCACAAGTTTTGAGGGTATATCTACCACAGTTTAGATCTCATCAGTACAAAATATTGTATGTCTCTTATAATAAATAAGCATTTATAAGTCATATGATTACGTGTCAGTTGTACTTCCCCTCCATGGGAAGTACACCTAAAATACACTTATGAAAATTACACACATGAAAATAATTCTGTAAACATGTGGCTTTTCTTTCAAATCTTAAGTTTTAGAAATATTAAATGGATTCAATGTGTGTTTTTTCATCTGGTTCCTGTTTTCTGCCAATTTGTTTCTCGTTCTTATTCCAATAGCTATCTGCTTCTTCTCCCTCTCTCACCAGTACTGGTATAAGCATGGCCTCCACACGAACAGCTTTGGCACATTTCACTTGTTCTTGAGAATTCCAATTTGGCCAGATATTTTCTCATCCTGTCTTTTGAACTCTGGGCTGAAAGTTCAATCCAGATTTCACACTGAGTATGTCACCCATAGAATGTGCTAGCACCCAATTGAAAATGATCAACCTAGGCCAGGCACATCAGTTCATGACTGTAATCCTAGCACTGTGGGAGGTGAAGGTAGGAGAATCACTTGAGGCCAGGAGTGCGAGACCAGCCTGGACAAGAAAACAAGACCCCGTTTTTACAAAAAAAAATTAAAAATAAATAAAAACTAAAAAAAATCAACAATTCATCACTGCAAAGGAAAAAATGAGCATAGACACAGAATGATATTGGCAAATTTTCTCCCTCTGTCCCAAAATTTAGCCTACATGTTATTTTATTTTATTTCATTATTTTATTTTTGAGTAGGAGTCTCACTTTGTCACCCAGGCTGGCGTGCAGTGGCACGTTCATGGCCACCATAACCTTGACCTGCTGGGCTCAGGTGGTTCTTCCACCTCAGTTTTCCAAATAGTTGGAACAACAGGTGCTTACCACCATGCCCTGCTAATTTTTTGATTTATTGTAGAGACAAGGTCTCGCCAAGTTGACCAGGCTGACTCAGGCAATCTTCTCATCTCCACCTCCCAAAGTGTTGGGATTATAAGCATCAGCCACTGCATTGGCTTTTTGCTACTTTTCAATTCTAGCTTGTGTGAAATAAGAGAAACCTTGCCTTTGGATTCATGTTTTGTGAGTAAAGTTTCAACAAAAATTTGCCATGACATTAAGTGTTGAATAAATTTACATTATAGAGTCATGTAAATCTTCAGCTGTTAGAAACTATCATACAATTGATGGTAAATAAATATCAAGAGGTATAAAAGCTGTAGTACAAATCAAATCTGAAGCATGACCACATGTATTGAAGTATCTGATTATACATATATATATATATAATTATTTAAACCTCTGAAGAAAATTAAATAAGTAAAATAGTAATATAGAATTTATTTAATTGTTAAAAAACATTTGATTCAGAAAACAATGCTACGTTAGAAGCCATCATATTCATTTCAGGTTTAAGATAAAATAGGCATATAGCCAAGGAAGTGAAAAACTTGTACACTGAAAACTACAAAACATTGAACAAAGAAAGAAGAAACAAATAAATAAGAAGATGTCCCATTTTCATTCATTGGAAAAATTAATATTGCTAAAATGTCAATACTATCCAAGGTGATCTGCAGGTTCAATGCAATTTCTTTCAAAATATCAATAACATTGCTCACAGATATAGAAAATCAATCTTCAAATTTGCATAGAATCACAAAAAAACACTGAATAGCCAAAGTACTCATAAGCAAAAAGGACAAAGCTGTAGGTATCACAACACCTGACTTTAAAATATACTACAAAGCTATAGTAACCAAAACAGCATAATACTGGCATAAAATCAAACATGCAGTCCAATGGAGCAGAATACAGACTCAGAAATAAGTCTATGCTGGAGGGCAGGCAGGTGGGTAGGAATGTTTATAAGATACAACATTTCAGTTAGATAAGAGAAATACATTTAAGATATCCAATGTATAACATAGTGACTATACTTAATAATAATGTATTCCTGAAGATCACTAAAAAAGTAGATTTTAGGTGTTTTTGTTTTCACTACAAGAAATAAGTATATATATAAGGTAATGTACATGATAATTTGCTCGATCTAGCCATGTGTACATATATTCAAACATTATGTTGTCCATAATACATGCTATTTTTATTTGTCAATGAAAATAAATAAATAAATAAATAAATGGCTAAGTGTGGTGGTATGTGCCTGCAATCTCAACTACTAGGGCAGCTAAAGTAGCAGGATTTCTTGAGCCCAGGAGCTCAACACTAACCTGAGCAACATAGCAAGATGCCATCTCTTAAAAAATGAATACATAAGTAGGCATAAATAAGTACAAAGAGCTATTACCCTTAAAATCAGGAGTCTAAATTGTTCAGGGTGAATATATTTAGAGCAGAATGGGGCTTGTGGTGATTCTCTAGCCCAACAAATAAAGAAAAGGATATTTTCACCTACCAGTTTGGCAAAGATCAAAGAAAATGAAACACACACACACACGCACACACATGTACACACACACAGAGAGAGAGAGTAAATATATCAGGGAAGAGATAAATTTGTAGAGCCTTTCTGGAGGGAAATTTTCAGTATTCAACTTATTTAAAATCTGCATACAATTTGACTCTTTAACTCACTTTCAGGGCTCTATTTAAAGAATATTTGCCCTTTAAAGAAGGTTTCCCGCATGCCAGGACAATAATCCTAAACCTTCTTTAGGAACTAACTCCCTTTCTCTATACCCTGGGGAAAGAGTGGAACTTATGGGAGAAGAGACAAAAAGATATGTACATATTACGAGCTACTGCCTGCTTCTAGGCTCCACAGAAGTCCTTGACCTAGACAAAAGATGTAGTTTGCTACCAGTGTTATCAGTGCAACTTTGTACAAAATTAAATCAATTAATCCTGGTTTATTTGATTCTTGCTGTAAAAAGCAATTTTGAGTCTGTTTGAAGAACATTTAGATCATTTTATTTCAACCCACTTACTTAATAGGTAGAGAATACTAAGCCCAGAGAAGGAAATTTTATTTTTACTCAAGAATATACAGTAAATTAGTAATTGACCTGAGAATTGAACATATGTTTGTTCCAATTCTAATCAAGTACATTTCCCTTCCGTTATTCCACATTGCCTGTATTTCTCACTAATTTTAATCATGCACCAGCTTGTATACACCATAAGGGCAGGCACCTGGTTTTAATCACTCTTACAGAACTACATATTATAGCACAGCATGGATCACAAAGCAGATGTTTTCTAAAGTGTTATCTAAATAAAAGAGTTACCACCAGAGAGGTGACAAAAATGATACAGATACAGACAGAAAATTTGACTTTGAAAGTAGAGTATGTTCCCAGTTGAATAGTGGCATGAGAAGGAAGAACTAATGAAGAAGTGGTCAAAGCAGTAGAAAAAGTATATCATACTGTCAAGGAGGTCAGATCAGGAGCCTGAAGATGTACATTATGTGGCCCTAAAGAGCAGAAACTCTATTAACTTTTTTTTGCAACATCATCATATTTGACTCATATATTCCTAAGTCTCTGAATGTAGATCATAGCCAATTCATATGTGTGTGTGTATTGACCTCCTGGGCTCAGGCGATCATCCTGCCTTCTGAGTAGCTGTCATGTGAGTAGCTGGGCATGTGTCACCATGCCCAGCTAATTTTTTTTTGTTTGTTTTGTAGAGACAAGGTCTCACTATGTTGCCCAGACTGGTCTTGAACTCCTCGGCTCAAACAACCCTAACGCCTTGGCCTCTCAAAGTGCTGGGATTATAGGACTGAGCTACCAAGCCCAGTCCAATTCAAATTTTGAAGATTTTTTTTAGCACCAGTACACATTTGAATTATTTAATGATTATCCTTACAAAACTGTAAGTTGCAAATATTTTTTCAGTGTAAGAAACTCAGGAACTTTCCACCATGCTGCCAACACCATGAATGAAATGTTTAGTAAGGATTTCTTTAAACTGATGACAAAAACGGTACGGGAATATTGTGTTCTCAAGCAGACATTACATGAACTAGTCTTGGGCTTATAATAATCAAGATACCTGTGGCCAGAAAAAGAACTGAGGTGGCAGAATCCTCACCAAAGCTCTGAAGGGTATATCAAATAAATTCCTTCCGGGAGGAATTTGGCCTTGGCCTTAATTATCATGTAGTACACTATAGATTATGTAGTAATACTGATATTGTTGCTTATAATTAACAAAGTAGGATGTCTATGTGAGTGTATTATTTCAAAATAAACTAATTAGCCTTCAACTAATAAAGATACTTAAAGTTATTATTTCCAGGTTCCAGTCATCTACTTCTAAATGAAAAAAATTGGTTATTTCTTTCCAAGACAGCTGAAGTTCTGAAAGACACATCGTTGGTCTTCCCCAAAAGTATAGGAAGGAGTGTAGAAATTCTCATTCCTTTTGCTCCTCATCCTCGGTTGCTGCTAACAAGGTTTACAGGTAAGCAGATGCCCTGATGTTAATAAAGTTAAAGCCTATAAACAACTGTATTTACAAGCCTAATGTAAAATGCATGAATTTCAATAATACCTGCTTCAAAGAGTTACCCAATGTAAGGAATATGTATCTATTTTTACTGTTTGTATTTAACACATTTTAAGTAAACTGTTTCATTAATACAAAAGAGACCCACTTAATAGACGTGCTATAAATTATTTGGATAGAGACTTATATAGTTACACAAACTAATTAAATTTCCAGTGACATGCAATCTGATAGAATGGTGAAATAGTGCTTGCAGCAAACATATTCCACAAGGACTTTGGTCAATTACATATCATTTGACACATTGGAAATAAATTCCTTGTTAAGTGGAAAGTGATAAATTTGGTTTATAGTAATTATACATAGACCATATAATTAAAATGTAATAACATTTCAGCTCTTAAAAAATGGGTTCTATTTGGAATTTAACATTGTAGCAACTTGGAGATAGCATAAAATATAAACTTATTTTAAATCATTTTTGAAAATTTTTAATTAACGGGAGAACATGGTTCTGAAGCTAAAATATATCAATAATGTAATGGAAATCTCACATGACTGAATAAGAAATACAGAACAGAGAGATAAAAACCCTTTTTAATGCTATAAAAATATCTCATTCTCACCCCTATCTCCTATATATTAGATAGAGGGGAAGAACTGCATCAAATATAGTTCTTCAAAATTGCAGTTAATCAAAAAATAATTCACACTCATATTCTGAGAATTCACAGCTTTTCAAGTAAAATACTGAACTATAACTTACATAAGACCTTTATGAAAAATATCATTTTAATTCAATTTCAAAAGTATTTATTGAATGCCTACGAGGAGCTAAGTAGAGTTCAAAGGTATAAATAACAATTAGATCAAGGTTTCTTTTTTTTTTTTTTGAGTCAGAGTCTCACTGTCTCCCAGGCTGGAGTGTAGTGGCACACTCACAGTCACTGCAGCCTCTACCCGCTGGGCTCAAGCGATCCTTCCGCCTCAGCCTTCCAAGTAGCTGGAACTACAGGTGCACGCTACCATGCCCAGCTAATTTTCGATTTATTGTAGAGACGAGGACTCACCAAGTTACCCGGGCTGGTCTCGAATCCATAGGCTCAGGCAATCTGCTCGCCTCGGCCTCCCAAAGTGCTGGGATTTCAAGCTGAGCCACCGAGTCCGGCCAAGATCAAGGCTTCTGTCCCTGAGAATGGCAGTCTCAAAGAGAATCTAGATACCATGTAAACAAATATTTGTAGAAAATGTGATGACTGTACATAGTGTTATGAGAGTACAGATAAGGAATCATTCTGCATGGTCTGAGGTGTCAAAGGAAACTACAGAGAGAAAATGCCTGAGATGAGTCTTCAGAAAGGAGTTCACCAGGTAGGAAAGCACAGAAAGAGCCTTCCAGGAATATGACATAATCAAAGACATGGCAGGATTTAGTGATTTTGAAGAAGAGCTTGGCTGGAGATTAGGACATTGGCTCTCAAACTCAAGGTGGAGGATCAGTTTCATCAGAATCTCCTGTGGAGTTAAATGAAAATAAAAAAGCCTTAGGTCCTGCTTCTAAACATTTTATTTAATTATAGCTGAGGTGTGACTCAAGCATCTCTAAAATATCCTCAGCTAGTTTTCATGCTCAGTATGTTTTATTCAATAGATCTAAATAGGTGAAATTTTAAAGATGCATTTTATTTTATCCTGATGAAGGTGGTCCCTGCATCACATTGTAGAGATATGGCTTAGAGAGTTTGAAGGGAAGATGACTTGAATTGAGGCTGTAAACCTAGATCAAGGGTAAAATGTAGAATATTTTATATTTTATGCCAAGGAGCTTGGTCTTTATTTAGGCAATGAGAAGTTACCAAAACACAGTGACTTAAAATAACCAGTTATTTGACTTATAATTCTGCAGATTTACTCAGCTGGATGTTTCTTCTGATGTTGGCTAGGCTTTCTCATGCATCCGTGGTCAGGATATGGGTCGGGTACATAGTTTTGCTGATCTGTGCTGGCTCTCCCACCTCTGATACTTCAACTAGAATAACTGGACTGACTCAGCTCTGCCCCATGTGGTCTTTCGTCTTCCACGCTTGTTAAAGTGACAGGGGTAGGATTCCAAAAGAGTGACTAGAAGCACCCAAGGACTCTTGAACATTAACTCTGTCAACATTCTTGTGTTTAAAATAAGCCACAAGGCCTACCAGATTCAAGGGGTGGGAGGTAGTCTACTTCTTGATGGGAGGAACTAAAAAGTAGTATTGTAAAGGGAAATAGGAAAAGGGGAGCCAGGGATGACTGCCATCTTTGCCTCCCAATTTCTCACAAAAATCATCACAGGTCTTCCTGTTTGTTTGTTTTTCATTTTGATAGGTAAAGTACCTAACAGAGTCTCTGGCACAAGTTAGGAATTCAATAGATTGCAGTCACTTTTTCCTTTCCCTTTTACACAGGATAGAAATATTAACATAAATTTTCAGTGACATTCCAATGACAGCACAGTCAATAATTGCTTTGAAATAGCAAAGACTGGAGACAGAAAAAGGAATTTTAGCATTTTTGCAATAATCTATGAAAAAGAAAGGAATGCAGACTGAAGCAATGACAATGGAAAAAGGAGAGAATGGAGTTAAGAACTGTTTTGTAGGTATACTTAGTTATTCACTATGACACAGTGGTTGAGAATATGAACTTTGGATACAGGTAGACCCGGGTTCAAATCCTTACCTCTCCAAATGCTAACCATGTCACCTCAAACAAATAATTTAATTTGTCTAACCTTTAATTTCCTTATGTGTAAAATGAAGGTAGCAGTGCCTTCTTATTTGTAATAATTGATGAATAATTAAATCTTAGTAATTATCATAATTAAATGAAATCCTGGAGGTAAAGATGTGGATATAGCATCTGGCACATTATGCATACTAACTAAATTACAGTTATTAGTAAACTTTAAAACTGGAATTAGGAATGACAAAAAAGTAAATCAAGAATGATTCCAAGATATATTAGTTATATAACTGATTACGTAGCAGAACCATTTGTTAAGATTAGGGAAATAGAAAAACAGTGATTGTGAAGAGGAGAAAATGTTAGTAGTTTGGACCATAAGTTAAGGTGAGACACCCAAGCAGAAGGTCTAGAGTTCTGCAGACACTAGGTGTGGAAGAATAGGTAATTATTAGGGCTACAAAAGTGATAAAATATGTACAAGGGAAAGCACACAAAGTAAGATTTCAACTTTTTAAAAATACCTGTCTGGGGATGGAGGGACACTTCTTACAAACAAGGGTGCCTGAACGAGACATATTTGTGTACCTAACCCTTAAATGTAACCCTCAATATCACAATAAAAAAAAATTAAAAAAATAAAATAAAATAACTTATTCTGATAAACATACTTATATATTTTTCCCTACTTACTGCTGTACTTGTTTCACTTACTCACCAATATGAGTGTACTCTTCCTTTCTATGGAAGATAATCTCTTTATCTGTATCACCTTAAAAATATTGGATAATAAGAGCAGCTGGACAAAAGTTGTAGGTGTTAGTGAAAAGGATCTAAAGTGTGCATTGTGTTTTACTTTGAATGGGTTAGAGAACTTAAATACAATATTATTCATATTAAATAAATAAATAAATACATGTGTATATGTATCACTGAGTGAAGAAAGCTCAACTAAGTTTGATCGTTTGTGATTAGTGAGAAAATTTACATGGAATTTGTAATACTAAGGTAAATACATATTATACTTAGGACTCATGTGTTTATATACAGAGTGGAAGAATTACTACCAATAAGATTGTCAAGGCTCTTTGTATTTTAAATGAAAAAGTTTGTATAATTTATTACTATAAACATGTGTAGGTTTTGTGGCTATTATAAGCTTTGAGGTTAAAGGCTATATTTGTGAAAGTTTTAAATTTTCTGCTTATAAATCACACTTGTGGTTAAAATAGAGGATTTTGTACTTAAATTAGACATTTGCTCCAAACCTGGTTAGTTACCAACAAAGATTTTTTGGGAAATTTTTATTGATACATAATATTTTACGTTTTCATGGAGTATATATGAGTTACATACACAGAATGTATGATCAAATCAGGGTTGATTCATGTGTGTTTTCAATCTTTTTCCTGTACTCTTGTACTCATTTTTATATATTGCTACTTTGAAATATACAATATATTGTTTCTAACTACAGTCAGCTTATTCTACTGTAGAATATTAAGACATTTCTTCTTTTTTAAGTTTGCCCAGAAGCTGCTTTATGAACGTTGGTGCTTCTATGTTGGGTGCATATATGTTTAGGATGGATATTTCTTATTGATGGATTGAACCTTTTATCATTATATAGCGACCTTCTTCATCTTTTTAAATTTTTGATAGCTTAAAATGTATTTTGTCCGAGATTAAGATTGCAACTCCAGCTTTCTTTTGTGTTCCATTCGCCTGAAATTTTGCTTCCCATCCTCTTACTTTGAGTCTGTGAGTGTCCTTTCTGGTGAGATGAGTCTCTTGGAGACAATATATAGTTGCCTCATGATAGTTTATCCATTTTGCCATTCTATGTCTTTTCAGTGGTGCATTAAGTCCATTCACATTCAGGCTAATTATTGAGGTGAAAGAGTTTATCCCTTTTGTGAGATTCTTATAGAGTTGTTGTTGTACTTGTTTGTTTATTGTCTGTCTTTTGGGTTTTTGCGGGGGGAGGAGGGTTGATTCATGTGTGTTTTCAATCTTTTTCCTGTACTCTTGTGAAGAACCTTGTCATTCTTTTTTCCTTTTCTTCTGTGTTTAATACTTAAGTGTTTCTTGTAGAAGTGATATGGAAGTTGGAACTGGCAACCAATTCCTAATCAAAACCCGAAATGCCCAGGCCATAAGAGATAAGATAGACAAGTGGGACCTCATTAAACTGATAAGCTTCTGCAAAGCCAAAGAAACCATCAAGTGATTAGGGAGACAGTCCACAGATTGGGAAAAAATATTTGTCAACTCCATGTCTGACAAAGGCCTAACATCAAATATCTACAAGGAACTCAAACGAGCTGAAAAGAAAAAAACAAACAGTCCCATTACAAAGTGAGCTAAAGATATGAATAGACACTTATCAAAAGAAGACATATGAGCAGCCAACAGACACATGAAAAAATGTTCAGCCTCACTAGTCATCAAGGAGATGCAAATTAAAACTATACTGAGATACCACCTAACTCCAGTCAGAATGGCCATCATCAATAAGTCAAAAAATAACAGATGCTGGAGAGGGAACACTTCTACACTGTTGGTGGGAATGTAAACTAGTACAGCCTCTGTGGAAATCAGTGTGGCAATTCCTAAAAGTTCTAAAAATTGACCTTCCATATGACCCCGCAATCCCCCTACTGAGAATATACCCGGAAGAACACAGGTCACTCTATAAAAAAGATACCTGCACACATATGTTTATCGCAGTATTGTTCACAATAGCAAGAACCTGGAACCAACCATGCTGTCCATCAAAAGAGGACTGGATTTTAAAAAATGTGGTACATATACACGATGGAATATTACGCAGCCATAAAGAAGAACAAAATCATAAACTTTGCAGAACCCTGGATGGAATTATAGTTTATAAAAATGAGTTATATCTCAAAGAAACAAAGAGCTGAGTACTGTATGTTCTCACTCATAAGTTGACCTTGAACAACAACCATATTACTGTAGGAAAGGGATTGAAAGAAGCAGGAAACTGTGGGGAGGGGGGTGGGAGGTGGGCAGCTGGGATTGAGAAGAATCTATATCTGTCTGGGGAAGGGAGGCACACATCATCAAAAGGGTACCTGCACAAGGAACATTTGCATACCTAACCCTGAATTGTACCCCACAATTTCAAAATAAAAATTAAAAGAGGAAAAAAAAGAACATATGCATACTGAACACAATAAACAAATAAAAAACAGACGCTTCCCAGGTTAAAAAAAGGCATTTCTTTCTAAGTGTATGTTTGCACCTATTAACCATCCTTTCTTGATCGCACCTCCCACTCGCACACTCTTCCCAGTCTCTATTGTATCTCTGATGTCCGTAATTCTGTTCTCTTCCTTCATGAGATCAACTTTTTTAGCTGCTACCTATGAGTGAAAACTTGCAGTACTTTTCATTCTTTGCCTGGCTTATTTCACTTAACGTAAGCCCTCGAGATTCGTTCATGTTGCTGCAAATGAAAGGATTTCATTCATTTTTATGGCTGAATAGTATTCCATTTTGTGTATATGCTGCATTTTCTTTATCTATTCATCTTGTGATGAACACTTAGGTTCATTCCATATCAATGCTATTGTAAATTGTGCTGTGATAAACATATGAATGCTGGTAACCCTTTGATATACTGATTTTTTTTCCTTTGAATAAATACCCAGTAGTCAGATTGCAGGATCAAGTGGTAATTCTATTTTTAGATTTTTGAAAAAACCCCAGGTTGTTTTCTATAGTAGTTTTATTACTTTACATTCACACTATCAATGTATAAGACTTCCCTTTTCTCCAAATCTTCACCAAATTCTGTTGTTGTTGTTGTTGTCTTTTAAATAATAGCCATTCTAACTATGGTAAAATGATATCTCATTATTCTGTTAAACATTTCCTTGATGACTAGTGATTATGAACACCTTTTCATATACCTATTGGCAATCTTTATGTATTCAAGATAGATCGCATCAATTTCTCCTGGCCTATAAAGTTTCTGCTGAGAAAGTCTGCTGTTGGTCTGATGTGGGTTGCTTTACAGTTGATTAGATGCTTTCCTCTTGTTGTTTTTGGAATTTTATTTTTGTCTTTGACTTTTGGGAGTTTGATTATAATTGCCATGGAGATAAGATTTTTGCTTTGTATCTCTTTGGGGATCTGTGAGCGTCCTGCATCTAAGATGTTTATATTTCTTGCTAAACTTGGGAACTTTTCAGCTATTATTTCATTAAATAGGTTTTTAAACTCTTTTGTTTATCTTCACCTTCAGGGACACCACAAATGTAAATACTTGGTCACTTTATGGTATCCCATATAGTAATGTAGACTTTGTTCATTCTTTTTTACTCAATTTTTTTTTTTATTAGACTGTGTTGATTGAAAAGGCCTGTCTTAAGTTCTTTTTTTCTGCTTGATGTAGTCTATTATCAAAGTTTTCAAATGTATTTTGTATTTCATTCAACGAATTCATTAGTTTCAGACTTACTGCTTTGTTTAGTTTTTTAATATCTATCTCTTTGGTAAATTTCTCATTTATATCCTGAATTGTTTTTGTGGTTATTTTTTTTTTAGTATCATCTTGTATCTCACTGATCTTCCTTAAAATCAATATTTATATTATTTTCCTGAGATTTCATAAATTTATTTTTGTTTGGGATCTGTTGCTGGATAATTAAAGTGTTTTTTGGAGGTATCATACTTCCTGTCTCTTCATAATTCCTAAGTTCTGACAATGATATTTATACATCTGGTTTAACAGTATTTCTTATTTTGAATTTGCTTTTGTAGCTTTATCTATGGTGTTGGTTGGGTAGGCACTTTGATTTTGATTCTGAGCGCATGCAGTAGTGTATTCTCTGTATGATTTTCTTTGGCTATAAACATCAGTGGTATCTGTTATTTCTTTCCTCATTGGCACAGGTGTAGTTATTAAGGGAGACTATGGTGAAGTTTTGCTGGGCACTACGATGCCAAGTTGGACAGTCTTTGCACCTCAGCAGTGGTAGCAGTGAGCTGAGTGTGCCTATTTGAGGCCTCAGGGTGACACACACTAGCATCAGTGGAAACATGTTCAAGCAGGTTGATTTTTGGGCCTCCAGATGACTTGCTTAGATGTCTGTAGTTAAAGCAGTGGGTCAGATGGGTGGTAGAGTCTCAGGCCCCTGGATAGCTGGTATGGCATGGACAATGGCTGTGGTAGTGGTGGGATGACCCTCTGGGTGCACATTGATACTGTGATGGCTGCAATGGTCAGGGCTGACTATTTTCTGGGCCTGAAAGTGGCACATCTAGGTATCAACAGAGTGGGTGGCCCCAGTCTCAGGCCTCTGGGAGGAGTGCTCAGGTGCCAATGCTGGTATACTAAGCTAGGCAATCCACAAGCCCTTGAACTGTATGTGCTGGCAAAGGGATGGGGTGAAGCCAATCCAGGTAGGCTTGTATTCAGGCCCCCACATGGTGTATACAGGGGTTTACCATGGTAAGCAGGAGCAGAATTATTCTCAGGTCCCTGGAGTGATGCTTGGGTTGGGTCAGCAGTGGTTGTGCTGCCACCTTGCCATTGAGAGTGCAGAACTGCCTTCAGTGGTGGTAGCCTAGGTTGATGGGTGAGGACCATGTGCCCTGCTTCTGTCTCAGCCCTGGTACTAACAGCCCAAGTCTCACTCATGCCTCAACCCTGGTGCCACTGGAACCCATGATAGTGCACAATTTGTTGTGGACTTTCCTCTCAAAATGGCACCATGCTGTAACTGCTTAGTTCTTGGAGAGAATGTGGAACCTGACACAAGCACTCTCCTTAGAGCAGGTCCTTAATGTGGTCCCCAGGCAACTCTCCATATAAGCTCCATATCCCATGAAGGCCTAAGAACTCTACTGTGACCGAGGTGCAAGAATCCCTGGTCAGAATGTGGTCCACAGGGGTCTCTTACATTTTCCCCACATTGGGGAGTTTCTCCCAGCTTCTGACCAATCCTGCTAAACAAACTGCCTCATTTCTTTCTACTTCCTTGCTTTAGGTGTTTCCTTCTACTTTTCTGTTGAATTCCAGTGTTCTCTTATGTAATCTATTTTAAGTGCGGTTACCTACTCATTATTTTGATTCTTCTTAGAGAAGGAGGTAAGTACGAGATTTCTCAAGTCAACAATTTGAAAGCCCCATCCAGTGAAGTTCTTTATTCAGCGTGCTTTCATGGTCACTGGATTGTATATGTTCTGTGGTCTCTTCTTCCTTCCTTACCTTAGCTTGAAGAGAAGGCCAATAACAATTGTAAATCTAAAATAATGGCAGAGAGAGAGGGTTTCCAGAAATGTTTTTCATAAATAGCAGAAGAATTACAATCCACGATATGCATGCTGAGAAGCACAATAGGCATGTTCAGGAATGTTCCAACAAGGGGAAACTTGTAAAGGCAAAAAGGAGAAGTGTATTCAGATTGTTTTGAACAAAAGTACATTAATTACAGGGGCTTATCACAGGTGGTAATGCATACACTAGCTATTGCTAAAAAAAAGGTCTTCATAGAAGCTATGGTGACTGCAAGATTGCAATCTAGTAAGGCTACTTGCAAGATTGTGGTTAGAGCTGGATGTTACTGAAAAGATATCCTCGTAGAAGTGGCTTTAACGACAAAGTTGTGATTTTGGCAAAGTTCTTTGGTGATAGTACCTGTTGTCAGGCAAATATGCATTAGGACCCGCCCTTTACAGGTCTACTGACTCCATTTTGTTAGGGTTGGAAATAAGTTATCTCATTTTGATTCTGTCAAGTTTCACATACATAGAGCTTTGAATTCTCACAGTATTTAATCTTAAGGCTTTTCATCAAATATCATTGTGACCTATACTTTCTTTTTATTTTAAGCAAAGCCGAATCAAAGTGTCTTCTTTTTAAGATTAATACGTTTTTCTTTCTCACTAGACTTTTAAAAATGTTAATTTATAATATTGTCTTTCTATATTCTTCTCTTCCTAACTTTCATTCAAACTGATGATATACTCTGTGCTTCATGTTATTGACAAATGGACATACCTCTACTGAGAGCAGGCATAAATCACAGAGTGCTTCAGATTAGAGGAAATAAATAGTAATTTTGGAGAAGAAACTGGTACAGAAGGGCTCCCCCAAGACTAGAAAGAGTTATTAAACACTGGGATGAAGGAAGGAGAAAAATCAGCAAGTCTATTAAGGGAGAGTTGTACTCTCTACTCCCATGGCACCTCAGGAATGTAGTAGGACCTCAGCACTGATTGTTATATGGTATAGGAACGTGGATCCTAGACCTGGGGCTTTAAAAATATGGCATGGGTACAGCAGAGAGCCCTAGAACATGTGGAATTTCTGTGTCAGAAGGAGGAACTGTTAACACTAAGCATTTAAGAGCAGAAGTCAGAGCTCCTAAAAGACATGAATAGACATTTTCCAAAATAAGAGATACAAGCAGCCAACAGATACAAGAAAAAATACTCAGCCTCACTAATCATCAGAAAAACACAAATCAAAATCACAATGAAATATCACCTAATTCCAGTAAGGATGGTCCTCATCAATCAAAAAACAATAGATGCTAGTGAGAGTGTGGAGAAAGGGAACACTTCTACACTGTTGGTGGGATTGCAAGCTAGTTCAGCCTCTATAGAAAGTAGTGTGGTGATTCCTAGAAGAACTATAAATTGACCTTCAATACAATCCAGGAATCTCTCTCCTGGGAATATACCTGGAGTAACATAAATTGTTGTACAAAAAAAGACATCTGCACACATATATTTATAGCTGCACCGCTCACAAAATCAAAATCATAAAACCAACCCCACTGCCCATCAAAAATGGACTGGATAAAGAAAATGTAGTACATATACATGATGGAGTACTATATAGCAATTAAGAGAGCAAAATCATGGAATTCACAGCAAATTGGATGGAGTTGGAGACCATCATATTAGTGATCTTTCACAGAAACAAAAAACTGAATACCTAATGTTCTCACTCATAAGTGGTACCTGAACATTAATCACAACAGCACAGGGGAGGAACTGGCAGTCGATGGACACTGCCAGGGAGGAAAAGAGGGTGGGGGCACATAACATCACAAAGGGTACTCAGGCCTAAACCAAGGACAGTGAGGGCCAGTTGGAGGCCCAAACTTCACCTTCACAAAGTTTGCTTGTATAACTAGTCCTGACTTGTACCCTACACCCCACATATCTGTAATAAAAATACATACATATATACATAATTTTTAAAAAGAAGTCAGAGCTCCTTTATCCATTCTCTCATTACTGTATAAGTTCCCTTGAGTCTGGGGAAAACTAGGATGCAGACAAGACCCCAATAATGTCAGGTGTAGAATACCAATTTGATAAGCTACCAAGATGAGACAGTAGAATCAAAATCAAGCTGATTAAAGGAAAAAGACAGTGATATTTCTGGTGCACTCAAGTTGATGAACTGAGAATCATAAGCACAAATGTGCCTTAAGTATTTTATGTCATTAAAACATCTATTTTAAATTTTTCAAAATAAAATATTATTTAATTACTTAATAAGCATATGAAAACAATACATGCTGTTGCCCTCTGGCCCTGAGATTCTGATACCATCACTTCACAACCCCTTAACATTTAGCAGCACCAAAGACAGCGCTTAGGGCAAATGCAAAATTTAAGGTTGCAAAAGAGAAAGACCAGCTAGAGAGACAAAAACAGCCAAAGAATGAATAATTAGTGCCTACTTCTGCTTAAATATTTCTGAAGGCAGGAAACTTACTAAAGTTTGTTATAAGAATAACTTTAGGTAAATTAAATGTAAAAGTGTTTAACTGAGCAATGGACAATTTGCACATCAGGCAACCCCTAGAACCAGAATAGGTTCAAAGCAACTCTGGCTCAGCTTCGTGGTCGAAGAGGATTTATGGACAGAAATAGGAAGTAACATATAGAAGACAGAACTTAGGTACAGAAACAGTTGGGTTGGACACAACTTGGCGTTGCCTTTATTTGAACAGAGTTTGAATAGCTGGCCACCTTTGATTGGCCAAAACTCAGTGATTGGCACAAGACTAGGTTATACATCCAGTGTGGTTACAGTTCACTATGTATGGAGAAAAGGTCCTCATGATTCTGAAACAGAAGACTCAAGGGTTAGGTGGAAAAAAAAAGTTACTATGCCACCCACTAGGCCCTAAGCTAAGTGACGGGGCACACACCCAGAAAATGGTGCAAGATATATGTATGGCAAGAATCAGGGATCCAAAGAAAGACAACTACCACTCTTACAATCATTCATGCAAGGATCTGGGGCAAAGATGAATGTTGCCTCAGAAAACCACATAAGTGACTTATGAGGAAAACACATTATTTGTAAAAATCACCACCACCAGGCCAAGGTGGATAAAGAATTTTGGTGCATTTCTTCTGCCTTGCTGCTACCAGAAATACATATAACCAACTCTAGACATTGGATGCCCCAGGGTCTCGTCAGTGGCAAAATGTTGACATTAACAGCAGTAGAAATATCAAGTGGAGTAAGCAAAAATAGCTATTCTCCCACATACAAGTTTTTTAAAAATAGAATTTTACTATACCTACTGTTTCATCACCTGCTTTTTCCATTATGTACTAGCATATATCAATGCCAATATGTATACTATTACCAAGTCATTTTTGATAACTACATAAAATTCCATTGACTAGAGGCATCATGACCTAATTCATCCTTATATGGTGGAAAATTTGTTTTTGCTTCATTAAATGTCTATATCTTAAAATAATTTTATCTCATTATAAAGAGTTGTGTATACATGGATTCTTTACAATAAATGTTTAGAAGAAAAAATATTGAGTCAATGGACATGGGCAATTGCAAGACTCTTAAGTCATAATGTTAAATTGCTTTACTGATTTATATTCCAGCCTAAGGAATAAGAGCTGGTCAACTCCCTGGTAGCTTCCCCACCACCAGATGTATCAGTTATCTATTGCTGAATAATCAATTACCTCAAACATAATGGCTTAAAGAAACACACATTTATTATCTCACAGGTTCTGTCAGTAATTTTAGCATGGTTAAGCTATATCCTCTGCTAAAGGGTTTCACCAGACTGCAGTCAAGATTTCAGCTGGGCTGCATTCTTTTTTTTTTTTTTTTTTTGCAATTATTTTTTTAACACGAGAAGAGATCAAGTTTATTTGCGTACATATGGGGATACACAAAATAACTGGCTCACTCAATAATTAGAAATAAAGGTTTGCATACTTAATTTGACAGCTGAAAAGTACAAAAGAGAAAAGACTTCTATCAGAAAAAAAACGAGCCAACTGTAGAAGAGGCCGGATCCCTGTAGCTATGACTAGAAATTAACAAATCTGTTCTCTCTAAGTTTGGTTTTCTCCTTGCATTTCCTTACCCCTGGGAAGGGGGATGCTGTCCATGAGGTTAATAAACATATTTTCCCTTAAACAATGAGCCATCAGATCTCCTTGATGGTATGCAGAAGTTTGTCTGTTTGTTTATTTTCATTCTTATCTGTAGGTGTAACTGGAAAAAAATCCACTTCTAAATTCACTCAGATTGCTGACCGAATTCACTTCCCCATAGCCAAAGGACTGGGTGCAACCTATTTTTTTTTTTCCAATGGAATCCTCTCTTAGTTCCTAGAAGCCTTCCCCACTTTCCTGCCATGGATCCCTCTATAGAAGCAATTTACAATATGCCTTCTTACTTTTTTAAGGCCAATGAGAGTGCAAGATAAAGCTGGCTATCAAGAGACTCTTACATAACATTATGTAATCATGAGATGACTTCCCATCACCTTTGCCACAGTCCATTGGTTAGAAGCACGTCACATATCCAATGCAAACTCTAATGGAGGGGTTTGTACAAAGAGGTGAACACCAGGAGGCAGAAGTCACAGAAGTTCAATTTAAAAGCTGTCAAGCACACTAGATATTATCATTTGCTTTACTTTTACCTTAACTTGCGCTCATATTGCCTTGATAATTAAGATAAGTTTTAAAGAAAAAGTAGTCAATGATACTAAATTTTGCCTATAAAAAATAAATCAGTAACATAGAAAACTCACAGCTCTGGATGAAATTAACCATAAGTTACCGAGAGCTCTTTCTGGACTCAACTTAAAAATAACTAGGCATCAAAATAATTTCAAGAGGAGTAATATTTCATGATGTTTTTGAGAATGTCCTCTGGAACTAAAATGCCTACTGTTTACAAGCTTTGTGACTCTGATCAGCTACCTGCCTCCTCAGTCTTATGCTCTTATCTGTAAAGTTTAGATGCTATTAATAAGTGCTAAACTTACTGAGAACTTATTTCCTAGACTCTTTCCAAGTACTTTGATATTATTCGACTTATTTAAGTTTCACGGTAACCTTATGAAAACGATATTTTGAAATATTTTACCCTGGGATATGGTGAAGATTAAATGAGTTAATTTAAGCAAAGGCCACAGAACAGTACCTTCCATATAATAATCGCTCAATAAATGTTAGTTATTATCATTATGACATACATAGTGCTTTACCCATGTTAGTTCTCCTGGTGATACAAAGAATATAATACGATGTTTAAACTCCAAAAGAATTTTTGAGAGAATAAGGCAAACACAGGGAAAAATGAAATCAGGATCACAGATATTTCATTAGGCAGCATATATTAAAGTGGCATGTGTGTGTGTGAGCTCAGAGAATCTAGGGACTTCTGAAAAAGACAAGTCACAGACTGTGTTGAAGAATGAGTAGAATTTTGTTCCACATAAAAGTGAGGGGTGGAAAATTACAAATAAATGAACTGGTGGGTTCAAAGGCAAGAAAAAAAATGGCTAAGGCTAGTCTCTGACAACGAATTAAACAATATATCTAGCACAGAGTGGCAGGTGTTCAGACTGCATTGACCCATGAATATCTATTTATCTGATATCTTTCTTGTTATTATTTATTTAGCCAACAAAATGATTCATTAAAAAGAACACTGTGTCTCAATAAGGACACGCAATTCAATGCTAAATTACACAGTTGCCTTCCATATGAGAAAGGTAACAACTGAATGTCCTCCAGCCTTCATTGCCTCTCATTTACCACCAATCCATCCCTCAAGACTCACCTCATGCACAATGCCTCCCCAGACAAATTCTTAGAATGCTTGCTATCATTTGTCATACAAAGATATAGTACCTTGTATTTTTAGGTAAATATCAAGTGTATAATTTATAATTTTCAATAAGAAGCAGACTCCTGTCTGAAGAGGAACTCTCATTTACAGCAGGAAAGGGCACTAGTGTTTATTAAGCACCTAATATTAACACATTCCTGACACTATACTAACTGTGTTCACACATATTTGTGCATTTAATTCTCACCACCACCATTCACCGCAAGCTTAACTAGCTCAAGTCCAGTAATGCTGCTATACTGATTAGAACTGTTTGTGCTGATGAAACATACATATTTCCTTTTCAATGATTATCTATAATTATGATGACAAAAATGACAATAAATGAACCTTGCAACTCACAACTCTCTATACCACTCCAGCACAGACAACAGCACCCTAGGCTTAATAAACCTCTATGATTGAAATGAGATATGTTTTGAACATGGCTGAAATATGAGCATATGAAAGTCAGGAGGCATAAAGCCTCCATCCAGGTTCTAAGCCTTGTCTTGGTAGACATTTATGTCAGACAATAGCAATAATAAATAATGTGTTTAGTGGACACTTCTTACATCCAGACACTCTACTAAGTACATCTACAAATTTATTTAATTCTCACAACAACTACATGAATGTTCTCAACGACATAAATGTAAATGCTCACATTTAATTCTCACAACTGCATGAGTTACGTACTATTATCAACTGCAATGTACACATGAGAAAACTTGTCCTGGGTGTCAGCTAGAAAGTTTTACTTCAGGCAATCTTTTTTCTTACTTGTGAATTTTGACATGCTATTGGTTTCTCCCTGCTACATGTCCCAGCCCTTTGGGCACTGAGAAGCAAATTATAAAAAGAAATGCTTTCTTTTATCAGCATTTTTTATGTATATTTATTCATTTTCTGCTTATCGACATTACTCAAATAATATGGATAGTAACTGATTTCAAAACATCAAGAATATTGCCAATTCTTTGCACTTCAGCCTATATACCTACAGAATATCAATGTAATTCTATATAACTTTTACTAACAATGAAATTATTAGTCTATAGTTAGATTGTAATTTTTAAAATGTTTTAAGAAGTTTAAAATGGTCTACATGGACAAGGATTAACAAAGTGGAATACTTACTAAATGGAAGAACTTATTTCTCCTGGTTGACTTTAATTTGTTGTTGGTTTTTTTAAGAACTATGTTTACCTGAAAGAAATAATTTTGTATTTTTTTGCTCTTTCTATTGCCACTGTACCAAACAAAACTTTCTCAACTCTTTTATAGCTGAGTCTTCCTGCTTCTCTAATCCTTTATAATAATTAGTTCAAATGAAGAGATATGGCATTGTGTACTATTAATATTTATTATAATGTACAGCCATTGAAAACATGGAGAGGTTAGGGGGGATGTAGGAGTTAAAAAAGTAAAAACTAGTGTTCATATTGCAGCATAGCAAGGAGCAGACATGCAGGCAGTCAAGGGAACAACTTGAAGATGAGTCTATCAGGACAGACCTTCTTGTCACTCAGAGCTCCTGAAGATTCTCAGCAGCAGCAATGAAAGAGAACCAGACTTGGCTCAACACAGGATAAAACATGCAAAAACTCGAGTTTAGCAGTAAGGAGTATTAATCCCAGAGATGGATATATACTGGACCTGCTGTAACTTCAGAAAGTTGTTTTTAACACAAACAACAACAGTTCCTTTCTAAATTCTCAAACTATAATTAGGCATATATACACAAGGTACTTGGATGGAATGTTCAAAAATAATGATTCATCATTTTTTTTCCACAAAGAAGTTTATATTTTTATGGATCCTCTACATTATGGCATTAGGTTGTCATGACGCCAACAATATTTCTTTGTAGCTTATCAATATGTTATGAGAGACACATCGCAAAAAATAACAGTAAATTAAACACAAACTGGGGATTGGAAATAAACAACACTGGTGCCTTTATCATTTGTTTTTATTCTACAGAGACAACTATACCAAGACAGACATCACTCTTAGAGATTATAGTACGAAAAATATGAACTCTTTTGTATTACTTCAAAAATACATGTACAAGTTTCATTCTAGGGGCTAGTGGCTAGAGTGGGTTGAAAAATGCTTAAGATTCAAATTTCAGTAAGATAATGCCCACTTTACAGATATCAAAACTGAGGTTTTAGTTGGGTAGGTATCTTCTTTAACATTACACAGCTAACATGAAGATCAGCAGTTTCTTTGAAACCAAGGTCCAATTCCAAGGTTCTTGTTTATTTTGCCAATGGATTACGTAGAAAAGGAGGAACATGTCTCAAATAGAACAATAAAAAAAGCCAGGCTCGGTGGCTCAGCCTGTAATCCCGCGCCTTTGGGAGGCTGAGGTGAGTGGATTGCCTGAACCCGCGGGTTCGAGACCCGCCTGGGCAACTTGGTGAGACCTCATCTCTACAATAAATCAAAAAATCAGCCGGGCGTGGTAGCGCGCGCCTGTAGTTCCAGCTACTCGGAAGGCTGAGGCGGAAGGATCGCGGAGCCCAGCAGGTGGAGGCTGCGGTGACCGGGAGCGGCCACTGCACTCCAGTCTGGGTGACAGAGTGAGACGCCAACTCAAAAAAAATAAATAAATAAATACAATAAATAAAAAATAAAATAAGAACAATAAAAAAAACTAAAGGAAAGGATGATGGGTTTCATAAGAAATACTTTTAAAATCTTATGGTCTTCTTCACTATAAAAAAATAATACAAACAAATAACCTACACTTGCATGCATTCTCAGTAACTAAAACAGAGGACGTTGTTTTAAGCACACACAAAAATCTACCTTAAGACATTAGAAAAATATATCCACTGTCTGAGTGTAGAAGCCCTGGAGAAAGGGAGCAGTTGACGTATCTGTTCCTAAAACACTTCAAGCAAAATATGGACAGACTCCCCTTTTAATCTGCCCAAAAAGACATAGCTGGAGCAGATGTTCTCTTTACGGCCCTTTCTGCTTTATGATCCCATGAATCTATTACCTAATATTTTGCAAATTAAAAATTCCAGAGTGTTTTATGATCATTCTATTTGTGCCTGTCAGTAGCATGGGAAGTATGCAGCATTAAAATCTCTTGCCTGTCGCATGCAGTTAATACTAATACAGTACAGTGAGGTAAGATATACTTATTCTATTTTGATTTAAGAAACCTAATAATGAAATAAGATGTGCCAAGAAGTGTTGGTGAAATATTCTTCTTCTCAATGTCATATAATTAAAGAAGATCCAATTTAGACATATTCCTCTATATAAACCTTCTTCTCCTGTGCACCATAACCTTAGTGATAAGAGATGAATGGCATAATGGCTTAATGAACCAAGATTTCCCTCAAGTCATAGGTCACAAAGAGTGAAAGAAATCAAAACATTTCATTGCTCATAAATATCTTTGTCTTCAATAACACTATTTTAATAGTCTTTTTTTCTCTAGTCAGCTCTATCAGATTGCACTAGTTTGTAGCTGAACTTATTTCACATCTTATTCAGTTCACTTAATCTATTGAGAGAATTTTATTGCCTTTTAAAAGTTCAGAGCTCATTCTTCAAATTAGAGTGTTCACCTGCTCTAAGATTTCTCTTTTCCATAAAGCCTGTAAAACTAATGAACACTTTCACAGGCCATAGGATATGGGAGTCAACAATTGCAGGAGGACTGAATATATCATCTACAGAAGAATGAAATAGAGAGAATATATCACTGCAAACCCTGAAGGAAAGCAAATAGGTGGTACATTGAGACGTCACGCATGGCTAGGGCTGTTTGGGAAGTATAAAAGTGAAAAGAGAAAGGGGCCTGGGAACAAGCTTTGAAGAAATTTTATGTTAAAAGTTTATAAAAATAACACTGCATAAAATAAGGAGATGGCCCCAGCACTAAAGAAGAGGAATAAGTGCATACTTGTGAAAGATATTTATTCTGGAAAACAAGATCACATGTAAGTCACTAACACTTTTCGTCAAATAAAAACCAAACAATAACTCTATAGAAAACAAGAATACCAGAACAGAATTTTAAATACTATTTGAACTAATAAAGAACAAAACATTTACTGTGGAAACTGAATCCACCATAGAGTAATCTGTATGCGTCTTCTCAACTGGTGTTCTTATAGGGAAACTGCCAGGGGAGAGGGGGCACACCTCATCAACAAGGGTACCTGCGTAATGACCATTTGCATACCTAACCCTGATTGTACTCCATATCTTCAAAATTAAAATTTTTTTAAATTAAAAATTTTAAAAATACCCAAAATTCATAACAAAAGTAACACGCAAAAGTGCATCAGAGAATGAGTATACAAGATTCAGGATGGTTATCTAAGGTAGACACAAGAGTAAGGATACAATGGGGCAGAAACATATATGCAGATGTCAGTTACTACCAACATGCTTCTAATTCTTGCATTGCATAGTAAGTTCAAAGATATTTACTAGGCAATAGGCCAAGAAGAGAGTTTTTCATTAACCAGTTATATGATGTATTCAACACCATGTACCTGAAACCAAATAATAAATATTGATCATAAAACAAATCCATGAAGACATAGAGTATTACTAAGACCTTTGAAGTCTCCTGTGTGCTCTACAAGATCCCATTTCCCTCCATCTTTCATTGTCTGAATTTTGTGTTAATTACTCCCTCGTTTTTCTTTAGTTTCTTTCCAAATATCTATGCATTTCTGAACTATTGACAATTTTGCTTTTTTTTGCTTCTATAGAAAACATAATGAACTTATTATTATATGAGTTAAATTCCCTAAATATCATTTTTAGATACGCTAATGTTAATGAATGAAGTTGTAATTCATTTTTTTCTATTGTTATATAGCATTTCATCATATAAATATAATATATATTTATTCATTCTAATATTAGTGACATCTGGCTTGTTTCTAGTTTGAGGCTCTTATGAACAAGTTGGACTGAACATTCTGTGTATGCCTCTGGCAGTATATTTGCAAGTTTCTCTAGGGAAATGTATGTGTGTGTGTGTGTGTGTGTGTGTGTGTGTGTGTGTGTGTGTTGGGGTATAGGGACATGAAATTGATAGCGAATTGAGATTGCTCATCTTCAATTTTAACAGGTAATACCAAAGAGTTTTTCAAAGTTGTTGAAGCAGTTTATATTCTCACCATCCATTTGAGTTTCATGATGGTCATATTCTTATATTTTAATGTATTATACATTGAAGGTCTTTATATGTTCTGGATGTTCACCATTTGTCAGCTTTGTGTTGCACATATCTTCTTCAAATTCATGATTTGTCTTTTCATTCCTCTTATGGTGTCTCTTGATAAATAGAAATTCTTAACTAAATTTTTGAGCTTCTTATACATTGTTTAAGAAATGTTTCCACTAACATAGAGCAAATGCCAGCAAATTTATAAACTGTCATCAAAATCTGGGATTTTGTAAGTTTATGGCTTGCTAAAAATGTTTTTAAAATCTTTCAAAAAGTTGTGAAATAAACAAAGACAAATATGCACCATAGTATATAGAGTGCAAATTCTAAAGTATTTACTCTCTGGTTCTTTACAGAAAAAGTTTGCTGACCCCTGCCTTAGGGCCATAACGACAATCTTCTACACCAGCACTGCCCTAAAACTTTCTATGATGATGGAATGTTCTATAATCCATGTTATGCAGTGTTTGCCACTTAACATATGGGGAGCTCTGCAGTGAGCAGATCTATTAAAACCTGCCCCCAGGGCCAGCACAGTGGCTCACACCTGTAATTCCAGCAATTTGGGAGGCCGAGGTGAGAGGATTGCCTGTGCCCAGGGGTTGGAGACCAGCATGGGCAACTTGGTGGGACCACCTCTCTACAAAAAATAAATTAGCTGGGTGTGGTGGCACACGCCTGTGGTTCAAACTACTTGGAAGACTGAGGTAGAAGGATTGCCTGAGCCCAGCAGGTGGAGGCTGCAGTGGCCGTGATCATGCCACTGCACTCTGGCCTGGGCAACAGAGTAAGACTCCGACTCAAAAAAACAGAAACAAAAACAAACAAACAAACAAAAAACTGAGAGACTGATTTCCATCTTCTCAAAAATAAATATTTAAGAGGGACTTAGTAAGAGAAGCCATGTCTCATGAAGGCAAGAAAAGATGACAGATCCCTGTGCCATTACCCCCAGATCCAGACCTTATACCATAGGGTAAGGGTATACATGCTTCAGAAAGGATATGTAAGATGGTTGCTTAAAGGCAAGATTTATGGTAAGTATGATAATATCAAGGTTGCTTTGACCTAAAGGCAGGATTTATGGTAAGAATATGCACTTACACAAGGGAAAGTAGATAAAATAGAAATCTTAGAGACATTCCCAGAACTGGGGTTAATCAGAAGCCAACATGTGAATTAGCATCCACGATAAAGTTGCTTTAGCATCCATACATAGTTATTGAATACTTGAATTTTACTTAATGGATTGAGGAACTGAATTTTTAGTTCTATTACATTAAATTAAATTTAAATTGCTACATATACCTACTGGCTATTAAATAGTGCAGTCTTAGGTTTTTTTCTTAAAAGTTTTAACACTTTGCTTTTCAAAATTAAGTCTTTAATTCTATTATAATAGATTTTTGTAAATGATGTCAGAGAGCAAATTTAATTTTCTCATAGGAATAAAAATTAGTGTTTCCCAACGATTTTTCTATCATGGTACAATACAATAATATGTATACCCAGCACACTAGGGTAAATGCGTGTGACAATTTGAAGTCAAAGGCCTATGGCAGCTTCACAAAGTAATATGCCTGTGGTTTTTAAAAATTGTATCACTTTTATAACACATTGGTTACTGCTAAATACTTTAAAAATTATTACCTATAGATGATCCCAGACTTACGATGGGGCTATGTACTAATAAACCCATTGTAAATAGAAATTGTTGCAAGTCGAAAATACATTTAATACTGGCAGCACAACAGAGGGTACCGACTTATAATGGTTGGCATTTCAATTTTTCAACTTAAGGATGGTGCAGTTGCAGTAAGCATTTAGTACAAACCCAGCTTCATTGTAAGGCATAAGATGTAGCTCGATTTACGATGATGTTACATTCAGATAAACTCACCTAAATGAAAAAATCATTAGTCAATCCATCATAAATCAAACCATTATAAATCAGGAGCCAGCTGTAACTCAATTCTCATCCTGGCACTATTCTTAGCCATATTTTTCACATGGGGAAACTGAGACACCAAGAGTATGTCTTAAAACATACAGACAATAGTTGCCAGAACCAGGATTTGAACCCAGACAATTTGGCACCAAAGACCAGCTTCTTAAACCACTACCCTATTCTGGATCAGCAAATAATGGCTTTTGTTCTTCCCTTCCAAACTCTATACATTTAGTTTCTTTAAAATTATTTTTATTGTCTTATTGCTCTGGTTCAGGACTAATAACTAATAACTTGTTAGTCCTGAACCAGAGCAAGAAGACAATAAAAATAATTTTAAAGAAACTAAATGTATAGAGTTTGGAAGGGAAGAACAGTGGTAATACTCTTTCCTGTCTTATTTCAGATTTTAAAGGGAATGACATTTTGGTATAACATTTGTTTCATTTTTTGTAGATATACTTTATCAAGTAAAGGAGTTCCGTTCTATTTCCTATTTGTTATAATTTTTCATCATGAATTATGAAATTCATAAAATTAAAATATTTAATCAAAAGCTTTTTCTGCATTTGTTGAAATTATATGGCTTTTGATTTTTAATCTCTTAATTGATGAATTGCATTAATCATTGTTCTAATGTGGAAGCAACCTCGCATTCTTGGAATAAATACAATCTTCCCATGATACTACATACACACATATAAATTATACAATATTTATATAGATAGAGGTGAGGAGGAAGAGAGGAAGGAATTTAGGGAAGGAAGGACAGAGAGAAAGATAGAAAGAATATAAGTTTGGAGTTGATTTATACTTTTTTAAGATTTTAGCTTTAATGTTTATGACCAAAACAAGCATATAATTTGTTTAATAGATTTTTAAAATGAATTCTCCTAAGATTTTGTTTACATGAAAGCACTAATGAATTTATTCTTAATTTTAAGTGATACTTTCTGAGTATATGATTCTTGGCTACTTCCTGGCTTCCATCTTTGCATTTGCCATCTCAGCTGTGTTAGTCTTTTGTAAGTGACCTACAAGATATATATGGTTACTTTTAATATCATTTCTTTGTTTTAGTGATCCCTATGGTTATTCACAATGTGCCTATGTGTGGACTTAATCTTATTTATCTGGTTCTGGATTCGTTGGGGAGGCTCAGTATGAATATAAGTTTCTTTTATCAATTACATAAAACTTAGCTAATAACTCATTTGAAATATTCTTTTTCCCATTCTTCTATTCTATCCTAGCATTTTGACCAGATCCAAGTTAGTCCTTCGTAGTCTATCATCCATCACTCTTAATATCTATTTTATATTTTTCTTTTGTTAGTTTATCTGTGCTAAATCCTGAGGAATTTCAAATTTATTGCCAAGTTTACCAATTTTCTTCAGCTATGTTCAACACATTTTCTAACCAACACAAAGCTTTAATTTAAACTAGACATCAAGTTTTTATTTAAGTAACTATTATGTTTATTTCTAGAGGGATCTATTTTATCCTTTGTCAAATTTTGCTAGTAAAATGTGGTAGTATTTTTATTTCTTATTCATTCTTCAATCATCTGTTTTATTTCTCCAAACATATTAAATATAGTCACTCATTTTATATTATTTTTACTGTAAATTCCACTGTTCATTGTCTTTGCAGTCTGGTTTAATTTGGCAAGTGTGTTGTTTCTGTTGCTATTCTGTTACAATTCTTTTTGTGTGTTTCCTGTATTTTTATAAGTTTTGATTATAAACTCAACAATGGTTATATAAATATACAGTTGAAACAATGACTCACTATTCAGAATTCAACAAAAGAAATTTATCTCTTTAACAGGTCAAGTGAAATCAAATATATGTTCATCTTGGTAGACATAAAGAGGTATTTTATAACATCCATCAACCATTCTAAATCTCTTACTTTAAAAGACCTGTAAAATAAGAATACAGAATATCTCTTAATACAATAAAAATTATGTTTTCTTAAAATATCAGACACTTAATGATATAGTAGTGATGCATATCTTAAAAACTCTAAAATAATGTTTCAAAAAAATGTGTGCTTCACAGGTGTAAAGAAATGGGCTTTGAAGGAGGCTGGAAAGCCAGAAAGAGATACTTCTTAAGGATTTCTGAGTGGAAATTCTACTTTTCTCCCTAGATGAGAATGTGACCTCACTGATATTGAATTTGGGCCAAGATTAGGGAAGCCTGTTTGCAAACATTCCGTTAAATGGAAACATTAAGCAAAGAGATTTCTTGAATAGCAATGTGCGCCCTGAACTATGGAAAATTAACCGTTGCTAAATATAG
This sequence comes from Tarsius wallacei, assembly GCA_963574415.1. NCBI lineage: Eukaryota > Metazoa > Chordata > Mammalia > Primates > Tarsiidae > Tarsius > Tarsius wallacei. The sequence continues at coordinate 4,961 of CAUYQG010121804.1, read as the reverse complement.
TCTAATAAAATGCTACATTTTCAGAGGTCATTATCATCTGGGTGCCACTCAGTGGAAGACTGGGAGACAAGGGATGCAGCATTGTGATATGTTGTATCTATTGAGTTTCTGAGTTTTTGGCTAAATTAATCCGGAAGTTACAACAGAGTGTAAATATATGTGTTGAGCTTTTTCAATCAATCAATCAATAATACACCTGAAATCATACGACAGGACACTGATATCGGGGGTGAAGGGTTGAATTTTTTAAAAGTTCTATGATTAAAAAGGCTGTAAAATTATATATCTTAACACATATTTTCCTTGGAAATTTACAAGCATAATAAATAAGTAGAGGTTCCGTGAATTCTAATAATAAAGAAAATTGCTTGGTTTAGAGCAGGAGTTAGCAAACTTTTTTTTTCTACAAGGATTCTATAATAAATATTTTAGACCTTGTAGGCCATAAGTTTCTGTTGCATCTAATCAATTCTGCATTTGTTGTGCAAAGAAGTCATAGAAAATATGTCAACTAATAGTCATGGTTGTGTTTCAATAAAACTTTATTAACAAAGATAGGCAGAGGGCTGTACCATGTACCATAGGTTAGAGTAACTAAACATTTCCTACACTTATCTTATCACATAATTTTTTCACCTAAATCCCAATTAATAGCTATGTATTTGCAAATAATAAATAAATTAAAATGATTATAGATCTTACTAGATAGGCAAAGATAAGTCTTTTAAAATGTCATTTTTGGCTTTATGTAAGATGGATATTCACTATATATTATCTAAAAATATCAAGAAAGTAGAAAGGGAAAAATTTAATCTGTTGTATTCAATTTTATTATACACACACTTCAATATCCATATTCATTCAGCTTGTTGTCTTTAATGATATATCTGTGATTATCTTAATGCTATAGAAATAGGCCTAACACATATTATATTAATATTATAGAGTTGGGGTTAACAAAACAAAAAATATTAGAACTACAATTAGAAATTAAACAGATATTTTACATTTTATACATTTTATGATATTTTTTCTATCTTAAACTTTTAGTGACATAACATATGTCTTAACTGAAGGAGGCATCCAACAAATATTTGATGAATGCTGACCATATGGCTACCAAATGAAGTATGCGGCATCCTATAGTCCATATCTCATAATTACCCTGACTTCTGATCACTGCATTGGGCACTTTAGTATTATTAAACATCTCTATCAATGAAACCTAAATGAGGTACTATGAACAAATTATATAAAGATTTTCTCTTTCGACTGTCAAAATGTAATAAGTATCTTTTCAACCTTCTGTTAGATTCATATGTCCTAACTGTATAATTTATCCTTTATTTCTTAGCATTAACAGTAACTTGAAGCAAAATATTCCTGAAGATTTTAAAGACCGAGAAAATTTATAAGGAAGAGAACAAAGTTCACTTTTGGTTTAACCACTGTGTGGAACCAAACAAATCACTTTACTTCTTCAACCACCAGTTTCATTATTGGTAAAATAGAATAATTAAACACTTTTCACAGGTTATTATGATAATTACAGAATATTATGTATGTGGAAATCTGAGCAGTGTTCCTGGCTCTTAACAGGTACTTGAGAAAGGATAATTGCATACAAAGGAGAAATGATTCCTCACTTCATTAATTTTATTCACTATGACAACTGTAGTCTAAATATGTTTAGAAAGCAGGTTTCATCTTTTAGAAGGCTCACTTAAGGGAATCAATAGAGAAACAAAATATGTTTCAGTCACATTTGAAAACAAAATATTGTAAGAATTCCCCACATGGTTTAGAAGTAGTTTCACCACAGAGTAGTGTGGTAATAGAGTTCTAAATAATATAGTGATTGTAAGATGTCATTACTCATTCTCATGACAATTTCAGAGCAACAGCCTGGAGAAGGCCACACTTGCATTACTAATAGTTGTAAGACTTTGCTCATTTTAAAAGCATTCAATCAGCAAAACATCCCTTTTCATTAATGATTTTCAATCAGAAATCTCTCTCAACAGACTCTAATGCATTTTTCATTATGATGCTCTATGCTCCCGAGCTTGCAGCTCAGCCATCCCTCACTATTTTACTTCACATTAGAAATACACTACTTCTATTTTACTGACCTTCAGAAATCAGAAAACAAACCCAATTCCAGTCTACATGGAATATCAAATCATTACATAATATATGAAAAAACTACGTGCTGCTAAAGGGTTGCTTTGGACCAAACTTATTTTAAAAGAGAGCTGTTATAATGCTTGCATGAGTATATTCAATGTCTTATTCATTTTTTTTTAAAAGAGCTAGAACCTTTGAACTACATCCCCAGATGGTTTGGGGCAATCACTGCCTAGTATAAGCAAAGCTATCTGAATATTTCCATTGTGGAATCTGGTTTGCTGCCTATAGGCTCTATACATAGCAGTTTCAATTAGGGAACCTGCCCTATTCTTTAAACGTCCCCACAGGACATGATCTAATTCTAAATTCCAATCTTCATTAGTGCACCATATTCTCAACCCTTAACTCCTGCTTAATTTAATTCCGTTCATCTCCTCTTCTAGTCTGACCTCTACAAAACTAACTTTAAGGTTTTCTTTTTTGTGCTATTGTAAATATCAGGCCTGGGAGAAGTGTCATCTAGGATTCCAGTCAGCAAGCTAGAGGAAAAGAGGGCTGAACTATTAGCTATTTCCTCAATCACACACAGACATCTAAACCTTTGGCTTTTGGGTCACAGCTTCTCTGCCTGAATCATACTTCTTTTCCTATTTCCCTGAAAAATATATATTTATCTTTCCACTTGAAGACATCTTTGAGTTTCCCACAGCAAATGCCTTTGTAAGATGTTTTCTTTTATCCCTCACCAAATCAAAATCATTCAAGGGAAAAGACCTATTTTTTTTTTCTCTCCTACACTTTGCACATTAGGAATATGGGAGCTGCTGTGTTACATGAAGTTTTGCTTAAATTAAAAGAATAAATTGTGAATCATGAAGTAAATATTCATACCTCATTGGGATCCCAAGACCTAATCCCTTCACTTTCCTCCCAACATATCTGCAAATTGCCTTTATCGTCCACTTTGGTATGTAGTATTGAGCACTTCTGTGATGCTTTGCCACTTGTCCTTTAATACCAGGTTCCATGCTCCCCAAGTTGTTTTAACTTAACTGTTACCTCACCCTTAATCTTTAAAGGAAAATATTTTAAAAGTGAGTCATATAGACTCTTTGCCCTTAAGAATTTTATTGACTCCGGTGACATTTGAGTCAGATCTGAGTTCAAGCCCAGTTCTCTCTCTTTTTTTTTTTTTTTTTTGAGATGGAGTCTCGCTCTGTCACCCAGACTGGAGTGCAGTGGCTGCTCCCGGCCACCGCAGCCTCGACCTGCTGGGCTCCGGCGATCCTTCCGCCTCAGCCTTCCAAGTAGCTGGAACGACAGGCACGCGCTACCACGCCCAGCTAATTTTTTTTATTTATTGTAAAGATGAGTTCTACAATAAATCAAGTTGCCCAGGAGGGTCTCAAACCCGCGGGCTCAGGCAATCCACTCACCTTGGCCTCGCAAAGTGCAGGATTACAGGCTGAGCCACTGAGCCCGGCTAAACCCAGTTCTAATCCTTCATTATCATGCGATCATAGGCAACTCACTTATTAGCTCCTTTTTCTTTCACTGACCATCAAAATAATTTTATTTGTTCACCTGTCTAACACCACGGTTGTCTATTCCTCAAAAAGAAGGATATATTTCAGTCTCCAATACCTAGCATAATTTCTGATACAGTTGTGCTTTGAAGGATGGATTCATTCATTCATTCATTGTGTTGTGTCAAAGAATGGTTTTTTTACATTTTAACTATAACATTTTGATGTGAGGCAGATTTGAGTCATAGTCTAGCTTCGTCACTTGTTACCTGTGCCATTTCATACTACGGATATTTCTTTGTTTGTTTACATGTCCATCTTCCCCACTTGACTTCTTAAGGGCAAAGAGTGTATATGACTCACGTTTAAAATATTTTCCTTTAAAGGTTAACATAATGCAAAATTTGAGTTTTATAAAAGGATAACTAATGAAAAACTAGTACAAAGGCAGTGCAACAAGAATAAAGTGCTTTATATAAACAAGGCATTTTTATGATTATTGTGCTGATCCCCTCGTTTTAACCCTTTCTGTGGTAGCACTTTCATGGGCTACAACACAACCGTTACATTAAGAAAGATATGGTTCTCAGTTCCTGCTCTGTTGCTATCTACATGTGCTACCTTTGATATATTACTGACCACCACCGGCCTCTGTATTATATTATATAACTATATTAAGGTGTCAGCACACAAGAGATATTCAATTAATGTTTGCTATATTTTCCTTTTGTTACCTCAAATGGTATCAATTGACCTGTCTTTTCTAAAACTCGTTTTACACTCCAGATATCTTATTCCGAAAATGTAACTCTATGAAGGGTCAATGAATTCTCTTTAAAAAAAGTGATAGAAAATAGAGTATGGAAAATTGAGGAAAAAAAAACACAGGCTATTTATTAATAGATATGAAGTTGTCTAGACACTGTGTCTAAACAAATTTCTACCAGGTACTTATAACAGTAATCATAGCTAACCCTTCTGAGTGCCTACTATGCTCCAGGTACTGGGCCAGAAAACTTACACATGTCATCTCATATAATATTCACAAAACAGTGGTTACTGTTTGTTATAACATCTTATGGGTTATGAATACAAGACAGGTTAAGAATCTTGTCGAAGGCGGTAGAGTAAAAGTCTACTAACATCTGTCTGTTCTATCATCAGGACTTTGCGTGTTTATTTTTTTAAAAAAATAGTTTTTTAAAGGTATTGGCAGTAGTGGAAAACTGTCAGGGGAAGGGGGGCAGGATTGGCAGTTGAGGGAAACTGCTAGGGGAGGGAGGGGCACACCTCATCAATAAGGGT
>CAUYQG010121801.1:0-17589 GCA_963574415.1 Tarsius wallacei | reverse complement strand
TACACTAATAAATAAATAAATAATTTTAAAAGGGAGTAGTGAGAGCAAGCTACACTTGCCTGTCAGTTTCCCACTACTGGCAATCCCTTTCTTATAGTATTATAATTGTTCAAGGTCCACTTATAAGTGAGAACATATGGTACTCTGTTCTTTGTTTTTGTGATAGATCACTGAGTGTGATCGACTCTAAATCCATCCAAGTTGCTGCAAAGTCCATATGTTTGTCCTTCTTTATGGCTGCATAATATTCCATTATGTATATGTACCACATTTTTTTATCCAGTTCAGCTCTGATGGGCAACATGACTGGTTCCATGTTTTTGCTATTGTGTATAGAGCTGCAACAAACATATGTGTGCAGGTATCTTTTTTATAGAATGATTTGAGTTCCTCCAGGTATATTCCCAATTGGAGGATTGCTGGGTCATATGGAAGGTCAATTTCTAGTTCTTTCAGAAACCGCCACACTGTCGCTAAATGGACAGAGACTGGAAACATTTCCCCGGAAAACTGGAAAAAGACAAGGCTACCCACTCTCACCCCTCTTGTTCAACATTGTGTTGGAAGTCCTAGCTAGGGCAATTAGACAAGAGAAGGAAATCAGGGGTACCCAAAAAGGAAAAGAGGAAGTCAAGTTATCCCTCTTTGCTGATGATATGGTCCTACACCTTGAAAATCCAAGAGAATCTGTTAAAAACCTGCTTACACTGATAAAGGACTTTGGCAAAGCCTCAGGGTACAAAATAAATGTGCAAAAGACAGTTGCATTCCTATACACCAACAGCAAGCAGGCAGAGACCCAAATTAAAAGCACAATTCCATTCACAATAGCCACAAAAAGATGAAATACTTCAGCATCTTCCTAACCAGAGAAGTGAAAGACCTTTACAATGAGAACTATAAACACTGCTTAAAGAAATCCAAGACGACGCAAACAAATGGAAAAATATTCCATGCTCATGGTAGAAGGACTTTCAAGAGGAGAAAAACTTGATGTGACTTGATGCCCCAGGAAGCTGCATATGCTGTTGATATGCATAGTCTCTCCCATTAGGAGGAGGAAGGGCCCTCAGTTCATTTGGCTTCCTCCTCCCCACTTGGAGAGAGCCACTAGATAGATTGTCTATCAAATAATCTTATTTGTCTCTCTTCTACATCTCTTATAATCCTTAGTCTATTTTACTGCAGTTTACTTGCTCCTTTTTTCCCAAGAGTATAGTGAACCTCTCAATAATTGAGGGCTATACCATATTTATTTTAGTGGCTGTAGCACCTAGTAGGACTTATGGAATGCAGGTGTCATTATTGGTGAATATATTAACTTATCAATTAATAGACTCTTTTCTTGACTAGATTCTATAAAGCAATCTAAACTCTTTTCTAGGAGAATATAATTGAGCCAAGTATTCAGAAGCATGAATTAAGAAGTCTCTGAGCAAGAAATAGTTTGTACTTCTTACCCATAACTTTGGCACTTCTTACTACTCCCATAGATGGTATGACTTGTAATCATAGAAATTATGCCAAATATGAGCAAATTCAAGGTAAAAGAGTTACTGGAAAGTAAATATAGAAACATCTAAATATCCTGTAAATATTCTAGGAAGTATCTTATTCATATGGGAACATTCTACCTATTACTTGTTCATAGTGGGTCATTTGTAAATTCCAAATTAATTGACAGATCTATCACAGAAACAAAAAAATGAAGTACCACATGTCCTCACTCATAAGCAGACCCTGAACAATCAAAATACTATAAGAAAGAGGCTGGCAGTAGTGAGAAACTGCCAGGGGAGAGGGAGACACATAACATCAATAAGGGTAGCTGATATCAAACCAGGCAAATTGGGGACCAAAGGGAGGCCCAAACTTTACCTGTACAATGACCACTTGTATACCTAATCCTGAATTCTACCCCACATCTTCAAAATAAAACTAAATTAAATTAAAAAAATTTTTTTTAAAGGCATGAGATTAGGAGTTCAATTTTTTTTTTTAAATGGCTAATTCAAGCTGAGAGCTTCAAGGCAGAATACAAAAGACAAACCAGTGCAGAATATGTTGATCTTATTGACTTAAGTCACTGAATTTTTCACTTGCTAGGTTTGACTAGAATAGCAGTGGATGTTTTGGGGGAATGGGAGAATATCCGAAATTTACCATATTCCTGCTTCCTTTTCTCTATCCAAAAATAAAGGATAAAAAATAACTTCCTCTATTTTGAGGAGTTAAGGTAAGAATGATTAAACTAAAAAATGAGTGACTGGCTACCTCAGGTCTTCAGGCCTCTTTTTTGTCTCTGTCCAGTAGAAGTGAACACTAGAACATTCCACCAGTCACACAGGCCCACCATCAAGTTAACAGCCATGTCCCCCATATGTGGAGACAGAATTTCTGTCCCATCACTGATTTCCTCACAGTCCTCCATGCTGTCTGGTATTGCTATTCCCCTTGATGGCTTCTGCTGTGTTTGGCAGCTGTTTTCCCCTCTGTAGGCCGAATTCTAGATCTTGGCTTTGTTTCTTTTCTTTGAAAGGTGCTTTTGACCTTAGAGCTATTATTTGCCACAAATCATCTGCGTCTCTTCGTCCTTGTTTTTTGGTCTTAGCCTGAATGACGGTTTGCAAGCCTCCGCTTTTGTCTGAGATAAAAGTGAGCTTTGAGAGAAAGCATGTAGAATGTTTTATGTGCCAGTTAATTGGGAATAAACCATTATCTATTTAAAACACTATATAATTTATTTTGCATGTGGAACCTCTTAAAAGCGTATGTCCTAATCTTCCTTCAATGCTCCCATCTTCTATTTCCAAGTTGTTTAATGTGCATTTTCAACTGAAAGACCCTAATTACAATAGATCACAGAAAGGGCATTGCTGTAATTTGGGGAGCTTAGGCTAGACACTTCAGCTGTATCCTATATTTCTTTCTTTTAATTATTAATTGAAGCAAATTGCTCACGAAGTATTGCCTATTCACCCTTCCTTCCCATTGTTTTGATTTCTGCTGCATTTCAGGTTCTGATTCTCTTTTGCTGAGCTACAAAACTAGCATCAAATTTGACTTTCCCTCCTCAGTAATGTCTTTCACACTAAATCTGGAATTAACTTTTTAGACACAAATCACATTCCCTCCATCAATAAGCATGAGGTAATGCAGAATCTTTGGAAAATACAAACCTAAGTTCAAATCTTGGGTCTGCAGTTCACTAGTTATGTTGGACAATTTTTTTCCCCTTCTTTGTTTCTGTATTTGTTGATCAATAAAATGAAGCTGAAAGTGCTTATCTCAGAGTGGCTCAACGTAGACTAAACAAGTAACACATGTATCTAACACAGTTCCTATCCGTAGTAGACTTTCAAAAACAGTATGACCTTGTTCTTTTGCACATGAGTAGTTACCTATCATATAAAAGATACAATTCACACTCTTTGGAATGATCTATATCTTCTCCCAGAATCTGCCTTAAACTATATTTTTAGTTTTCCCTCATACTTTCACTTCCTCTGTATATTCCAACCAAATTAAATAAATCAAGGTTGCTAAACACAGACTTTTTTTTTCTTCTTGATTTTCTGACTTTTTCAGTTGATTTCCTGTACTGGGAATGCTCATACCTCCTTTCTTTTCTGGTTGAGTTATATTCATTTTTTAAAATCCACCCTAATTATCCCTTCCCTGTGGAAAAAGAAAGAAAAAAGACAGACAAAATTAGCCAGTGAATACTAAAGTGAATAAAATGCAAAGTGAAGAACAAAAGCAAATACAATACTTTCCCTGAATGAATAAATCCAATGTCTGTTATGTTATTTGAATAACTGTTTCGCTAAGAAAATTTAGTTAAATAATTTTCTGGAAATCTTAAGGTTTTCATTTGAGAGTGTGGAGATTGTTTTTTCTTCTGAGTGACATAAAATCATATTCATTTTAAGTATTCCCTAAGATATTTGAAGTTGTCATACTCATCTGCATGGATCTTAGACATCTGATACTGCTTATGAGTTTGACAGGAGAAGAAAGGGAGGGAAATGTGAACATCAAATTTTGAAATGTAATGGACATAACCAACAAAGTCTTCTAAATTCAAAATTTGCTTACAATGCACTATTTCTTCTTATTTAAATAAATCAGTTACCTAATCCTGAATCCTTGACTCCCTTTTTAGTCATCAATCCTACCATATAGATATTCTTTAAATGCAATATTCCATATTGAAGCATGGTTCCCATGAGTTTATAAATCCGGGTCTTTTAGGCTTATATTTGGATTCCTAGCCTAATCTACTATCAATTATGCGAGTTTTAAACATATTGATATGGACAACTCTGTATACACCAAAATTACTTTTGACTTATAATTTCAATTTAAGAAGGTAAAAATTTAAAGTGTGATAATTCAAGTATTCAGATTATCAAATCAAACATAAGGTGATATAAACATTTAAGATGCTCAGCCACGTTTTAAAATTTTTTCTCTTTTCTTTTTCTTCTCTCTCTTCCTCTTTACATCTTCTTTTCTCTCTTTCTCTTACCCTCTCTTTCTTCTTGTCCTGTTTTCAAATTCAAGATGAAAACCACTGAGAAGTAAATATCTAGTCACATATTGACTGTAGAAACACATCCATAGAAGTTTATGTATTTTATATCTATCTTATTTGTAAGGAGATTTCATTTAGTTGAGGCATGGAGTGAAATACAAAATTTACTATTAGAGTAATACATTTTTCGCTGCTAACATACTGTTCTCAACAAAAAGGATAGAATTGTACCTACAGTTGATTGGTAATGTTTGTCCAATAGATAGGTTTCATTCTAGTCTTGAAGAAACTCTACAACTCTGTGTAACAATAATTTATATCTATGACATTTATTTACTTATTTATTTATTTGTTGAGTTGGAGTCTCACTCTGTCGCCCAGATTGGAGTGCAGTGGCATGCTCACGGCTACTGCAGCCTCCACCTGCTGGGTTCAGGCGATCTTTCTGCCTCAGCCTTCCAAGTAGCTGGAACTATAGGCGTGTGCCATCATGCCTGACTAACTTTTGGATTTATTGCAGAGATGAGATCTTGTCAAGTTGCCCAGGCTGGTCCCGAAACCCTGGGCTCATCCAGTCCTCTCACCTCCGCCTCCCAAAGTGCTGGGATTATAGGCTTGAGCCACTGCATCCAGGCCTATCTATGACATTTAAAATCGCCTTTTGCTCTGTTTTTTTCCCACACAGATTTTAGTTTCTTACTTACAATAATGAATCATCAAAGATTCCTACTGTTATAATATAGCCCATGTTTGTAACAGAAACAAAGAAACTTGAACTTCAATTTATCCCATGTAAGCTGAATGGGTAAATGTGTACTTTTTTATTAGATGTCATTTTTATTAAACACCATTACCTTCGGGGTTTTTTGTTTGTTTGTTTGTTTGTTTTGAAAGCAGGATTTATTGAGAGGGCAGAAAAGCTCCCACAGTGGAAGGGGACCCGAAGGGGTTGCCCTATTACCCTCATTTTTATCTTCATAGATTCCTAGCATTTTAGGATAGGCATATTGGAAGTGATGTAAAATAATTCAGAGAAAAATAAATTAAAATATTTTTTTCCTAAATGAACTTTTAGGCCAGATGGCTCTTGTCTGTAATTCTAACACTCTGGGAGGCTAAGGTGGGAGAATTGTTTGAGCCCAGTCTAGGCAACATAGGGAGACCTCATTTCCACATAAAAAATAAAAAAAATTGGCCAGGTGTGGTGGCACACACCTGTCATCCCAGCTACTCGGGAGACTGAGGTTGAAAAATTTCCTGAGACCAAGAGTTTGAGGCTGCCATGAGCCAAGATGGTGTCAACTGCACTCCAGCCTGGGTAACAGAGTGAGTACTTGACTCAAAATAATAATAATAATGATAACAATAATAATAATTATTATTATTATAAATGAATTTCTAATGGTGCATATTGTTTACTGCCATTGCTTTAGTATCACAACAGAACATAGCTTGTGAGCTGAAAATATTAGGGGGAGCAGGGGACCAGATTTCTTTAAATAGTAGATGTCACTAGCTCTAATCATAATTCTGTGAATGGTCTTATGAAACAGTCACACCATAACAACAAAGTGTCAATAGAAAGAAAATTATCTTTTCAAATATTTTACATTATCTTGAATCTTTACAGTCAGGATGACTTTTTTTTCAAGATGAAAGGATATCAAAGATGCTTGTTTTGGCCATCTGTCTGAAATTGGATGACTCTGCATTTTACCAAGACAAAGGCCAGCAGCATTCATAGTATGATGACAACATTCATTGTGTGTTAGACAGTTGCACTGCTCACTCTTCATGGTCTTAAGGGTCTAGACTCTATTTAATGTGACAGTGGTAATAAAAACAGGAACAGTGTGTCCTGTGTTTATATGGACTATAGTTTGCCTCCATTAGACATGGAAAATACCCACATAATCATGTAAGGTGATAGTAAGTCTTTTTTTCTTATCTTTTTTTTTTTATTTTAAAGATGTGGGGTACAACTCGGGGTCAGGTATAAAAATGTTCATTATGCAGATATCCTTGTTGATGAGGTATACCCGCCTTCCCCAGGCAGATTCCCACTACTGCCAATCCTGCCTCCCCGCCACCCCGCCCCCCTACAATTTCCTGCTATTGACAATCCTTTTCTTATAGTATTATGATAGTTGTTCAAGTTTCGCTTATGAGTGAGAACATGTGATACTCAGTTCTCTGTTTCTGTGATACGTCACTCAGTATTATAGACTGTAAATCCATCCAAGTTGCTGTGAAGTTCATTATTTTGTTTTTCTTTACGGCTGTGTAATATTCCATTGTGTATATGTACCATATTTTTTTATCTAGTCCTCTTTTGATGGGCAGCACAGTTGGTTCCATGTTCTTGCTATTGTGAACAAAGCTGCAATAAACACGTGTGCAGGTATCTTTTTTATGGTAATTTGAGTTCTTCTGGGTATATTTCCAGTAGGGTAATTGTGGAGTCATATGGAAGGTCTATTTTTAGATCTTTTAGGAATCGCCACACTGTTTTCCACAGAGGCTGTACTAGTTTACACTCCCATCAACAGTGTAGAAGTGTTCCCTTTTCACCAAATCCTCTCCAGCATCTGTTGTTTTTTGAGTTATTGATGGTGGCCATCCTGACTGGAGTTAGGTGGTATCTCAGTGTAGTTTTAATCTGCATTTCTTTGATGACTAGTGAGGTTAAGCATTTTTTCATATAACTGTTGACTGCTCGTAAGTCTTCTTTGAGAACTGTCTATTCATATATTTTGCCCACTTTGTAATGGGGCTGTTTGTTTTTTTTCTTTTCAGTACATTTGAATTCCTTGTAGATCCTAGATGTTAGGCCTCACTAGTCATCAAAGAAATGCAAATTAAAGCTACACTGAGATACCACCTAACTCCAGTTAGAATGACCATCATCAATAACTCACAAAATAGCAGATGCTGGAGATGTGGTGAAAAGGGAACACTTCTACACTGTTGGTGGGAGTGTATACTAGTACAGTCTCTGTGAAAAACCATATGGCAATTCCTAAAACTTCTAAAAGTTGACCTTCCATATGACCCTGCAATCCGCCTACTGGGAATATACCTGGAAGAACTCAAAGCACACTTTTAAAAAGATACGTATGTTTATTGCAGCATTGTTTGCAATAGCAAGAATATGGAACCAACCATGCTGCCCATCAAAGAGGACTGGATAAAAAAAAGTGGTACATATATACAATGGAGTATTATGCAGTCATAGAGAAGAACAAAATCATGAACTTTGCAGCAACCTGGATGGACTTATAGCCTATAATACTGAGTCATCTTTCACAGAAACAAAGAACTGAGTATCACATGTTCTCACTCATAAGTGGATCTTGAACAACTATTGTAATACTATAAGAAGGGATAGACAGTAGCAGGAAACTGTGGAGGGGAGGCAGGGAGGTGAGATTGAAGTGGTTGAAATCTGCCTGGGGAAAGTGGGTCACACCTCATCAACAAGGGTACCTGCACAATGAATATTTGTATACCTAACCCTAAATTGTACTCCACAATTTTAAAATAAAAAAATTTGAAAGCCATAAAAAAAAGAAATTTTAACCTTTGATGAAAGATTGCTGATAGTTTGTAGAGTTTTTTAAAAATTGGATTTGTAAATGACACGATAAAGGCCTCTAACTTGAATTTTGGCATGTACATCTTTAGAAAAATGAATATTTTAGCATACTCCACAGGGCATCTTGGCTTCCGGTCACATGTGTCTCATTCACCTGGTCTGTTTTGATCACTGCTTTATCTCTTTACTCCTGGAATGATGACAGATACATAGGAGGCACAGAGACATAATTGCTGGAAATAATGAATGAATGGATGGGAGAACTATTTTAATGACAGTTGTTATTATTGTACCTAGTATTCTTCCATCCTATATTTGGATTATCAAGAATTGTTTTTCTCTATTACCCAAATTATGCCTTCTCTGTACCTTGGATGTCTCATCCCCTTGCAATTCCCAAATCAATAACTTAATTGGAACCTGAAGTTCAGAGACACCAGTACTTCTTCTAAAGGCAGTGATTGCCCTGGGTAGTTGTGATGCCGTTACCTAAGAGAGATGACCTTAAATAACTTGGATTGATTATTGTGCACATCTAAGAACATTCTCTTAAAAAGTACAGGGTATTCTCAAGCCACATTGGAACATATACACAACCTGTTTTAGGTATCTTGAAAGCCTCTGTGTTAATTTTGTTTTAAAAGATTTTAGTTTACCACTATATTTTCTAGAGACACATTAAAAACAATAATAGGTTTACTCCACATGAAGGACAAGTAATTCTAAATAGGCAGCCTTTTTAAGTTAAATATTTACACGTGGTGCACTAAACCTCTAAGAGTCACATGTTTTCAGTAAAACCTTCCATTGCAAGAGCCAGATAAAATGTCCAGTGTCTCTACATATACTCCCCTAGAGTGGTCAGCAAGTCATCTGGAAATGTTAGCAGGTTATTCTAAACTATCCAGATTCACTCAAGATTGCTCCTGGGGCCCATTTCTTGACTCTATTTAATCAACAGTGTACCACCCAGTTGGGATTAGGGCATTTTTGTTGTGTGAGAAATGGTACTTTCCAGCAAGAAAATGTAAAAGAAAATGTAGAACTTCTTGAGGCAGAGAAGAAACTCAAAGAAACAGAGCTCATAGCATGTTGTTTCTGCAGGGACAGTCTAAAGACAAAGTTTTTGCCTCAAAGCAAAGCTATAAAGTAGAAATCTGTACTTTGACCCAGATTTTGGTTCTTCATCCTTGATACCCATTCAAGGTTGGTTTGTTTGTTCATTTGTTTGTTTCCTAAAAATTTATCCTTTAATACACAGGCATGTTCCCACCTCTACTTGCTATGATCTCCTTCTCCTTACTTTTCTCTTTCTTCAAAATTAAGACAAATTCCTCTCATTGCTTTATTCACACAGGAATCCAAAGTTAGTCTCATTGTTCTTTATTTTCCAGGGAAGTTTTCTATTTGGCATTACCCAAACTGAAGTCTAACAGTAGAACCTGAGAACCAGCCAAGAAATAGTTAAGAAGTGAATATATACTTCGGTTATCCAGTATCTGTTCTTTAAAATGTAATAGACTGATCAACAGGGCATAGAAGCAAGCTGGTTTAAGCAGAATTTCTGCTGGCTAGAGTTGTGACAATTTGATTCTTTTAAAAATGAATAATGTCTTTATGTTAAAACCCATTGAATCAATGAAAACCTGTAAATCTGTAAATGATACCCAAATAAAAAGAATGTTTAATGAACATTTGTATACCTAACCCTGAATTGTACCACACATCTTCAAAATAAAAAATTTTAAAAACCAAAAATTCAAATATATATATATAGAGAGAGAGAGAGAGAAAGGAAGGAAGAAAAAAAGAAAGAAAAGAAGAGGAGGAGGAGGAGGGAAGGAAGGAAGGGAGGAAGGAAGGAAAGAAAGAAACCCCTTCTTTGTTTGAATATGTGTTTTTGTTGTTGTTCTTTTTGTTTGTTTTGTTTTGTTTGAACTAGGGTCTTACTCTGTCACCCAGGCTAGAGTGCAGTGTCATGCTCACAGCTCACCCCAGCCTCAACTTCCTAGGCCCAGATGATCCTTCTGCCTCAGCCTCCTGAGTAGCTGGGACTACAGGTGCATGCCACCATGCTCAACCAATTTTTTTTATTTTTTTCCATAGAGTCGAGGTCTCACCATGTTGCTTAGGTTGGTCTCAAATTTCTGGGCTCAAGCAATCCTCCCACTTTGGCCTCCTAAAGTGCTGGGATTACAGGTGTAAGCCACTGTTCCAAGCCTTGAATATGCATGTTTAGCCAACCAAGTCAGCATAAAGCTCCTGCTCCAACCTCTCCTCTTTTGAAATGTCTGGTTTCCAGAATTTGCTGGAAGCAATGCTTCCCTGCCTGCAGGAGGGCCAGCCTGCAAGTTATAACCCTTTATAAGGAATAAAGTTTCCTTTCTAAATGTTTAGATCTTGGGATTCGATTCTTGAGCTAACAAACAAACACAATTATCATTATCTAAGGCACTTATAAAAAAAGGATTTATTTTGAATATGATAATTAAGACCAAAATATTGGGTACATCCTTGCGCTCTACCTTTAATTTGCCAGGAATTCCTGCAGAGTCCCTCTTCAAATTACATCCAAACTCTGAATCCCGGGACAAATAATCACTTCCAGGTAGAGTCACAACCATGCCTATAATTCTTCTGTAGCTGGCTAACTGCTTTCCAAGGATCCCACTCTACCTTGAACATTTAAAGACAATTTGCAACACAACAAGCAGGGTGTTGTCACTTAACCTAGGGCAAGTCATATCAGTGTTAAAAAGCCTTCAATGACTTTCCATTTCACTCAGCATAAAGCCCCAGACCTCCTTCCAATAGTCTATGTAGACTTTTAATGATCTCTCTCTCTCTCTCTCTCTCTCTCTCTCTGTCTCTCTCTCTCTCTCTAATCTCTATCTCTATCTTAAGTTTATCTCTATCTTGAATTCTATCTCTATCATATCTATATCTATCTCTATATATCTCTCTCTCTTTATATCATTTCTATCTCTATCACTATCTCCATCTCCATCTTTAGCTCATCTCTATCTCTGCCTTGGACTTACTCTTCCTTGTTCACCTGCTCCTGCCATGTTGGGCCATTCCTGTTCACTAAATCCCCAGGTCCGCTCTTGCCCGGGACATTGGCTCTAGCAATTACCTACACCTCCCCACCACCAGAACTTGGCCTTACTAATCTCCTTACTTTCTTCTAATCTTTGCTCACATCTCATTCATGAGACCTATATTGACCAACCTATTTGCTGCAATCTGTCTCTTCCCATTTTCCTGTACTCCTGATTTTCATGATTCCATCATTCCATCATAGCATCTATGGCCTTGTAACATCATTTACTTGTTTATTCTACTAATTGTTTGTAGTTAACTACATCAATTATAATTTAAAATTTACACAGGCAAGGATCTTTGATTTATTAAGTGCCTTGCAGGTGCGTAATAATCGGTTGCTATTGTTGAGGCATCTATCCTGCTTTTCTATTAGGAACCTTACTTTGAGCATTACTAATAGTCTCAGATGACAAAGGAGAGTTCTCCTTTTCAGAAGAATGCTAGCATAGAAGCAATGATAGAATTCAAAAATAATTATTTTGTGAAATGTGATAATATACTAACTAGATGAGGATATACTAACTAGATGAGGATATAAACAACTGATCAGTTAGTTAAATGGTTGATGGGAAGTAAAAATTCATATACTCTCAAAGTAACTTCACACACACGATTGCAGAGGGGGAAATAAATATAACTATACAATATAGGGATCAATCTTTCATCATTTAATAGTTAATTTGAAAAGCTTTTATAAGTCTTCTGAACAAGGTGGTCAGATTTAGCAGATAGAAATATATATCACTCAGTTAAATTTACATTTCAAGTAAACAGCATGATTTTAGTATAATTGTATTCCACACAATATTAGGGAGTCCTGGATTTTATCTGACAGACCTACTGCTGAAATGAGGCAGCATGTGACATATGTGAGGTCTGACAATTAAGTTTGTGAACTCATCCTAGTAAAAGTGCTACATACCTCATTGCTGAATATTGCTATGGTAACCTTCAAAGTACTCTCTTTGGGAAGCTATGCACCAACACTTGCACCTAGTCTACTTGTCAAAGCAATTCTGGAACTCTTTCTGGAATGGCCATCAGAGCTGTCATCTTCTTGCCCTTATTGTCCTACATATCATCAAAATGTCTTCCTTTCAATATTCTTTATCTTCGGGTAAAGAAAAAAGTCATTGGGGGACCAGATCAAAGAGTAGGGAGAGTGTTCCAATATTTGTTTACTGGGTAAACTCTTCCTCACAGACAGGGCTGTGTGAGCTGGTGCATTGTCATGATGCTAGAGCTCCTTTGGGACCATTTTTGCACACACCTTCTCATGCCAAGATTTTCCATTAAGATTTTCCAAACTGTTTATCGATGTTATTCGTTCTGCTATGCTTCTCACAGTCAGCTGCTGATGATGATCTTGATGCACAATTTGACAAATATTTGCAATGTTTTTGTCAGTTTTGCTCTTTACTGGCTGTCCTGGCCTCTGTTTATCAGTGATGCTTTCTCTCTCCTCAGAAAAACATTTAATTTATTTGTTTCTTCGTGGCAGCATCCTCATAAACTTGGACTAACATATTCCTGATTTCACTTCCACTCTTGCAAAGTTTAATGAGAAATTTAATGTTTGTTTGTTGCTTTTATTCAAACTTTGACATTCCCATGACAACAGCTGTGATGGCCATTCCAGAAAAGAGTTCCAAATTTGCTTTGACGGGTGGACTGGGTCCTGGCATAGGTGCTTAGTTTCCCAAGGGGAGTATTTCAAAGTTGACCAGAGTGATATTCAGCAGTGAAGTATGTAGCATTTTTTCTAGAATGAGTTTGTGAACTTGTCAGACCTCGTAACCATACCCAATATGTTCTAGTCAAATACATTTAACTTAAACCCACATAAGCTTCAAAACTATCTTTCTGTTGAAAGTCTATTCAGGAGATAGGATTAAAATCTTCAATGACAACACAAGGGAGAAACCAGGTAAAAAAAAGTGAAATTGAGATGTGTTCCAGGACATCAAGCTGCTCTTTCCAACAAGTCAGTGAAATATTAAAGAGAATGTGTAGGACTAAAAGACAGAAAAGCACACACACAAAAATATATAAAAAGTGGTTCTGGTTTGAACCCCAATTCAGAGAAAGACATGTTTTAATAAATGGGAAAATTTGAATATTCATTGCTCATTAAATGGAATGAAAATATATTACCGGGGAAACAAAATATTATTTAATCATAAAATCAGGTTACTCCTTGCTACATATAGAATTATCTCATTTTGGTAACAAAAAACTTATTTATTTGCACAATATGATCTGGAAAGATATACGCCAAAGTGTTAGCAGGAAACTCAGAATGATGAGAATATCAGGCTATTTCCTAATGTTTGCTTATAAGTATCTTCTATTTATAAATAATTTTTGTACTGCTTTGTAAATAATAATTTTGAGATATTTGCCTTAAAACATATGTATACAATCTTCCATAGAATTCAGAGTGTAGTTACAGTTTAAAATTGGAGGTTTCCACAAAAGATTATGTACTACAATTTTGGCATCTTCTTCAGAAAGTTTCAAAGTGGTTTTTGGCATTATGTATCCCTATTGAGTCTCAAACCTTTCCTAAACAACTCTACACTTATTGGCCTTCTCCACACCACATTATGGATACACAGACTGCCATTACACACAACAATGAAAATTGTGGATTTTGAACTTTCCCCACACAAAGAAATGATGAATGTTTGCGGTGATGAATATGCTGGTTATCCTGATTTGATTATTACACATTGCATCCATGTATTAAAATATCACACTGTATCCAATCAATATGTACAAAAATAATGGCGATTAAAAATAATAATTTTAAAAGTTATAAACTTTAATACAAGTTTTTAAATGTAAAGGGAATATTAAATTTGAGACTTAGATTTGAAAGTAGATGTGGAAACTAAAAGCTAAGACTGTTGGTTCATTTTGATCTGATTAAAATTATCATTGGTAAAATGCAAGACTGAAATCATCAAAAATTTATATATCTACACTTTGTATTAAAATTGAATATTCACTAGAATAAATAAAACCGTAACCTATTTTCTGACTCTATATTTTATAGTTTTTAAAATTATACACCATAAAGTCTAAGTAATAAAAGGACCTCTGCTGTTATTTTCTAGCTGCCCTCAGTAAGAATTGTGTACACCTTGACTCATGATGGTTAGAATTCATTCTGGTTTTTGTTTAGTCCACATTATTCTGCCTCTGTCACCACCCAGTGTATCATGATGATCTCCTAGGAATTCCACGTTGTTTTTGTATCGCCCCATTTTTCAAAGTGATGGTCACTTACTTGTTCCAAGGCCCTATATTACGTCTGAAAAGAACATTAGAATTTTAAATCTCCAGTTTTTAAATTTTGGAATTGTAAATCAGAACTTCATCAACTGGAAGTCAGAGAGCACTCTTCCATGCTCTACTGGAAGCTTGGCACCATTTATCAAGAACCTCAGAGTGCCCTTTTTTACTATTTGTGTAGCTATGTTGATAAACACTTCTCTCTGTGCTGCAGATGTGTAGGTGGCCAACTATCTCTGCCTTGAAATATTTGATTCTGCATAAAAACAAAGCAGAAATGTCAGTGTTTCTCACAAACATGCAAATTATACACCTTTCTGTGTAAAATAAATACATAAACCCATTTCTTGACATGCAGCAGTCTACAGTTTTGCTTCATAGTTGTTTTATACTATGCATTTTTATAACTTCAAAATCTGATACAAATAAAACAGGAAAAATAAATCTCAATAAAAATAATTAACAATAAAATCAATACCAAATGAAGTTAAATTTATGAAAGGGGACCCAAAAAACCCTGCAAATTATTTATAAAAAGTTGTACATTTGTTTTTACATGTTTAAACTCCAGGCACCTTAACAGTAATCTCTGTTTGAGACAATATACCTGAGATAATTTTTTCACTGCTCAAAAGAGCTTTTGAACTCAGTTTGGATACCTTTTAGTACTTCGGCCATTTTTTATTTCACCTCTTCCACATCAGTAAAACATTTCCCTTTGGGGACTTTTTTTAATCTGGGGAAACAAAGTAGTCACTTGGAGTGAGATTAGATGAATAGGAAGGGTGGGGCACAGGAGTCATGCCATTTTTGGTCAAAAATCGCTGAACAGAGCGTGGTGTGGGCAGGTGTGCTCTTAAATAATCCATCATAAAATGTTGAAAGAATCTCCAAAAAAAAAATTAACCAAAGCTGAATGTATACTCTTACAACACTAGCTGGTACACTGAGGACGATGGGTTCCTAGAACACTTACCTAGTGGGGGAAGACTGCACTACAAGGAACCTGCTGTCCATAGGATAATTCCAGTTTTTTTAGTCCTCTTTTGAATATTATTGTGGGGATATGTAAAAGCCTATAGTTCTATAAGTTGAAGCCATAATTGTTATCCTATGCTAATTAACAGGGAGCATTTTATATTATTGTCTATGCATTTCATATTTTAGTATCTCATTTTCTTCTTCAACAAGAAGGACACTCTAAATCAGAATATAATGCATATCAATGGGGTTAAAGTTTAGTTAGGAATACTCAGAGGTTGTAACTTTTTCAATTATGTGTATAAAGGCTCTTTCAGATTATGCTTTTTAGCTTAACAGACTAAAAGTGAAATTGTACATGATAAATCACTTTTCTCTTCCTTTTGATGATATCACTATTTGCCAATAAATAATATCACAGAAGGAACAAATCAACAGAGACTGGTTTCATTCTTGATTACCTGATTATTAAAAAACAAGCAATCTCATTGCATAAATCCAGGTTTCTCAGCAGGTATATGTAACAGTATAGGCCAAAATTCTATGCATAAAGAGATTTGTTGAAAGCAAAATTTATGTACAAACTGGACTTATTTAGTTATATATTAACTGATGCTTTATTGCAGAATGGGCAATATGGATTTTAAGGAAGCCATCAAGTTTCAGAAAAAAAACAATTATTTTGAGTTGGAGTCTCACTCCATCGCCCAGGCAGGAGTTCAGTAGCATGCTCACAGCCACTGCAACCTCAACCTGTCAGACTCAGGCAATCCTTCCACCTCAGCCTTCCAAATAGCTGGAACTACAGGTATGTGCCAACATGCCCGGCTGATTTTTGATTTATTGTAGAGATGAAGTCTCGCCAAGTTGCCCAGGCCGGTCTCAAACCCGTGGGCCCTCTCACCTCGGCCTCCCAAAGTGCTGGGATTAAAGACATGAGCCACTACACCTGGCCCAGAAAAAAATAAGAACTTGAGGGACCTCCATTGTTTTGTTAACAATTATACAGTATTTTAGATGAAATTGAAATGAGGAATCATTTATTTTTAATGATTTATTTATTCATTACTTATATATTTATAAATTTTGTTAATAAATACATTTATTTATTAATTTAATTATTTATTTATCCAAGACTGCATGCACTCTGATGTGCAAGTAAACTTAAGCAAGTATTATTTTATTTAGGCTTTATACTGTATTCCATCTCCAATAAGGTGTGTGCCTAGCAGTCCCATTAGTAAACTCTAATTACTAAAAATGGGAGTGCTCATGAGGGCAGTGTTTGCTTAACCATATGCATCATAACTTGTCAGAGACTCTAATCCAATGGACTTTTTAAAATGGTTCTTATTAAAATCCGCTGTGGGAGATCATATGAAAGATAGGCTCAGGAAAAAAAAAAAAAAAGAATGCCAGGGATTAGTGTATATTCATTGCAACATGAATTGTTAATAATTCTCAGCAAGTGAAAACAAAACCTGACAACAACCACTGTCAAAAACAAAAGTCAGATAAATTAACATTTGAGTCTCCTAAAAAAAAAACAACAACACTATTTTTAGGAGAAATAAAGTACATAGTGCTGACATAGAGAGCATTATAAGATATAGTAAGTGGAAAAGTACAGAACTCTATACTTAGTATTATCAGTTTGCATAAATAAAATGCATTCATATCCTTTTTAGTGCACATGCAAAAATGTAGTATAATGACAGTTTTCAAAACAAGATATTCACAGTGATTATCTCTGGGGTAGTGGTGGGAACTTGATAAGAGTTGAGATATTTACCTTGCACATGTATCTAGTACTTGCACTGCTTTCCTTTGAAAGATTAGCGAGGGTAATTATATTAGAAGAGTTTGGATACTTTCTAAGGGAGGGAAGAAGAAAAGGATGATGTATCTGAAAATGTATCCATGGGCCCACATATCTTTTTTCTAGTTTCTCAATGTGTAAAATAAGGCTATTGATTTGAAATCTTGTTTCTTTTTAGATATAGGTGCTTACAGTTATATATTTCCCTCTGAGTACTGCCCTCTCTGCATTCCATAAGTTTTGATATGTTGTGTT